>SJYC01107675.1:0-18148 GCA_006408675.1 Madoqua kirkii | reverse complement strand
GCCAAAATAAGGTCATTGTGGTGTTGTTTAGTAGCTCGGTAGGGTCAGACTCTTTGCAACCCTATGAACTGTAGCACGCTAAACTTCCCTGTCCTTCACCATCTCCCAGAGTTGCTCAAACTCATGTCTACTGAGTCGATGATGCCATCTAACCATCTCATCCCCTTCTCCTCCTGCCCCCAATCAAGGTCTTTTCCAATGAGTCACTGTGTTGCCACCCATAAAATATTAATCTTAAACGTACTCCTCTTATGGCTAAAATTAGTGACTGCTATATTTTTAGAAATTGTATTGAGATATAATTCACATACAAGTCATCCATTTAAAGTGTACTTTGACATGAGACAGTTCTGCATCAGAACACTGGATCGGCCACTGCTAACTAAGCGGCCTCAGGCAAGTCCCTGAACCTCTCTGAGCCTTGCATCCTTCGTGTATTAAATGGGGTGATACCACCCACACTGCAGGGTTGTAAGAGTTAAAAAGTGACATTGGGAATATTAGGCCAATGCAGTGACACTGAACCAGTCCAGTTAAAGGATTCCAGCTCTCTGCAGTCCGGTGCTGGGAAATGTCAAAACAGTTTTGTTTCCAAGTTTCTATTAAGAGGGCTGGAAAATCTGAAGTTATAGGGGGAAAATTTTTTTTAATTCATTGGAATATAGAAAAATTTTTTCTAAGGTCAAAGGAATAAAGGAGAATCCTTTCTTCCAGGGACCCTGTTCCCTGAGCTCCTTGCCCCTGCCCCCAGTGCAGACCAGGCTCCTGGGGGCAAAGACCTGCCTCTGGACTCTGGGGCTGGCCCTAGCCCATAATTCCATGAATATGAGAGGCCTTCAGAGGAAGCCAGTGCTTCTGGCCCCAGTGATTACACTGTCCAAAGGGTAGGACACAGCTGGACTGGGGTCACATTCATCAGAGCACTGCCTCAGGGAGCATGTGCATGACTGTGGCTCCACCTTAAAGGCAAGCAGCAAAGCCCATGAACCCACAGGGAAAGCTGGGACAATGGGTAGTCTCTAACCCTGCTGGGCCTGCCCTTCTGGGCTGTAGTCTTGGATTATTTGTATCAATACAGCTAGGAATTTTCCAGAGTCCCCTTACTTTTTTTTTTTTTTTGCATCACACCATGCTGCTTGCAAGATCTCAGTCCCCCCACCAGGGATGGAACCCCTGCCTCCTACAGTGGAGAATGGGGCCCTAATCACCGGACTGCTAGGGAAGTCCCCCTCCCACCCCACCCTTCTTCTTTAAACCTACTAGCTAAGTGTTCTGGCATCTCCTCTGAGCTTTTAATTTTCCTTTCAGAGAATTGAGTTATTTGTTGCCAGTCTGTTCTCCCAGATGGCATGGTATTTATTAACTTTTTGCTATTGTTGGGATTTTTGTTGTTGTTGTTTCAAATCTTACTCGAATCTGTCCCCCTTTCAGCTGAGGAAATGGTGACCAGGTGACCAACGGTCACCAGTATTCCAAGGTCACCGTTTTGTGCATTATGAGCAACAAAGAAAGAGCAGGAATATGCTTGGAGGCAGAACCCCGGAGATCAGGGGTGTGGAGATGTGTTCAGGAACCTAGATCCCCAGCCTTGCTTTCAGCACCGGAGGGCCGGTGGAAAATGATTTCTTTTGAAAACCACTGCTTCGATATCGACACTGAAGGTGGTTATAAGTGAGTTTTAGCGACGGTACCAACAGCACCTGAGAGCCTCAGGAGGCCTCTGAGTGAAGCAAGGAGGTGCCAGACTGAGGACGAGCTTGAGATTTCGACCTCATAGCTGCGAGAAGAGAGGGAAGCCCCGGACCCTGCCCAGCCTGAAGCACTCGCCGAGCTCCTGAAGACCGGCTGGCAGACCTGGGCTCCGAGTACCCAGGGCGCCAAAGGGCGCCCGTTCCGCGCGGGGAGCAGCCGGAGCCACGCCAAGCCCCGCCCACTGCCCCCGTTCCTTTCTGAGCCAGAGCCAATCAGCGCTCAGCGACCCTGCAGGGAGACCAATCGATCGGTCTCGCTTTTCACTCGAGACTAGAAGTAGAGCGTCGTGCACTCGATCCGAGGTAGGTCCCGGGACCGAGGCAGAAACTCGGCTAAACTGGAGGACCTCTCTGGCTGGTTGCCTCATGGGTGTCTGGGAGGTCGAGGTTCCTTCAAGTGGAAGGAAATTGTTCTCGAACAATTCAGTTCCGAGAACACTATCCTAGGCCCTCTCCTTACCTCGCCGTGCGGCTTCGGGGCAGATGTCTCTTCTATTTGGGTCTTATAAAATGAACCAGTGGAGCAAAAAACGCTCTCTACAGTCCCTCTTTTATCCTGGCCCAGCAAGCCCAGGGTCAGCGCCAGTGTGGCTGATATCAGTGGTCTCACCCTGGCCAGGGCTTTTCCAGCAGTAATACCTTGCGGCTGCTGCTAAGTTGCTTCAGTCGTGTCCGACTCTGTGCGACACCATAGATGGCAGCCCACCAGGCTTGGGTGGGCTGGGATTCTCCAGGCAAGAACACGAGTGGGTTGCCATTTCCTTCTTCCATGCATGAAAGTGAAAAGTGAAAGTGAAGTCACTCAGTCGTGTCTGACTCTTAGCGACCTTATGGACTGCAGCTTACCAGGCTCCTCTGTCCATGGGATTTTCCAGGCAAGAGTGCTGGAGTGGGTTGCCATTGCCTTCTCCAGTAACACACTACAGCCAGGTTACCCTCAGTTCAGTTTTCTGGGGATGGAATGTGATTTTCTCCATCTGTTCACATCTTTTTAAAAAACTTTGACATTGGCCCTCTGCTACTTTGCTAGGTGACCTGGGAAAAATCACAGCCCATCTCTGGGCCTATAGTCCTATCAAAGAAATTCAGAACACCTGAGACCATAAGATTACCCCACCATGTCATTTTCATAACACTGCCAATACATCCTACAACTGGATAGGCCCAAATTGGGGCCAGCAATCAGATCAGGGAGGCGTCATTTCACTGAGACCCTCCCTGGGTGATCCTGAGCCACTGGCCCTTAGAAGCTCACCTTTCCTCAGTCCATGCTATCCATGCTGAGTAAAGCAAGACAACGCTTGATTGACAAATACTTGTGGGGCACCTACTATATTCTACTGTGTAATGCTGCTATGAGAGAAGCCAACCTAATTCCTGACTCAAGGAAGCTTGGGGCTTTGTTGAGAGAGACTGACAAGGGTAGACAGGAGAGTTCTGCAGAGTAACATTGGCTACAAAAGCAGGGATGGAGATGTTGGAGCTAGGACATTTCAGGCCAAAGGGCATGTTCAAGCCTGACTGGGTAGAGTTTTCCGGGTGAGTGGAATCAGAAATTCCAGGAGATTGAAATAGTGAGGAGGTGGAACCCTGGGACTGTTTGCGGAGTGGATGTGACCAGCGACCAGTTAGACAGTGGAGTGTAACAGGTGCCCTAAATGCAAGTTCAGGAGATGGGGCGTCGTGTTTAGATGTGGGAGCCCTGCTTTCATCCTAGCACTGGGATGGGGAGGGGGAACTTGTTAGGATTCCCAAGTCACCTGTGTTCGCCCTCCCAGAGCCACAAGTGGCCGCCCATCGCAAGCGCCTCCCCCTCCGCCTTAGCGCGCTGAGTCCCGGGGCTTCTCTCTGACCGGGACAGACAGGACCCGGAGGCGCTGGTGACCGGTCCGCTGCACGGAGGCCCAGGCACGAGGTGTGTCAAAGTCTAACTTCTCTCGCGTTTACCAGGTCACCGCTCTGCCTCCCTCCCCTGGAATAGCCCTTCCACACCGTAATTTCCCTTCAAAAGGTGCCCTTATCTTTCCTTTGAATCTTGGGCGGGAAGTGGAGGCTGCATACCTGGGCCTGCGAGTGCCTGAGGTTCCGTTGTAAAGAGCACCAGAGTCAGCGTCTACACTGGAATTCCAGGCGAACTGGAAGGAGGCTCCGGGGGAGTGACCAGGATCTCCGTCGTAGGCTCGGCAGTTCTGGTACACTAACTTTCCCGCGCTAAGTCGCTCGGGCTCCCTCCCCGCCTCCTTCCCTCTCATTGCGTACTTCAGACTGCGGCCCTATCCTCTGAACACTGCTCCAAGCCCCACAAAGCCTCTGGGACTTGAGATCAGGATCCAGGAGCTCGGCCCGGCCCGGAATGCATCTCCGTCTGGCCTCCCACCCTAAAGCTCGCGGTGAGGGAGTGGGGCTCTCGCCTGGGCTATTGGGTTTAGGCCTGCAGCTCTAGGGTGCTGTCCATCCCACGGTGCTGAAACTACCCCCGACCTCTGCGCCCTAGGAGAAACCGCGTCCGCACCTCAGAGGGACGCCCAAACTCCAGGGCATGTTCACACTGGTCCAATAACCCTCATGGGTAATCAACTGCCTCAACAGTTCAGACCATCACTGTTTTGAACTGGAGGTATGCAGGGGCTCTGAGGTTGCCTGAGGAGGCTCGGAGAATGGCCAGACCCAGGGATAGTGGGAGTGGTGTGCAAAACTCCAATCTCTTGCTCTGTCCTGGTGTTAGTAGGAACTTACACATTGTGAATATAGCCCCTGCCACTCTAAACCTGTCTTGTGAATTGTTTGGTGAGACTGGGAAGGCCTCCCTCAATTTTCAGGGATCCGACCCCTTTATGAGCATCCAAGCTGTGCAGACGCTGCTACTTGGGAGATAATTTTGAACCAGGGGCTCAGGTTCAAAACCTGCGGCTGCTGGTCCACAGGCTCTCCGAGATGCCTTTGGCCGACTGCTTCCCCGCGCCCTGGAAGGGTGGATTTCCAGCGACAAGACTGTGCATGACCGCCCCCAACAAGCAAGCAGAGCCCCTGGTTCAAAAATTAAGAACAGAAAAATCCCTACAACTTTCTCCCCTTCCCCTTTCACACAGTGAATATGCCCTCCTTGGACTCTGGGTGACCCCCAGTTCGTGTGTGTGTCCCCCATCCCGTGCTTCCAAAGTCCGAGCAAGAAGAAAGGTCCCAGCGACTCCCCAGGTAGAGTTACCGCAACTTCCGGTCCAGAGGTTTTGCCCTTGAGGGTCAGATGGAGAGACTGCACAAAGAGCTAAACGCGATCGCACTGATGGTAATTTTGAGATGCCCGAAGAAGATGGGGCAAATTCAGAAACCAGGGCTCAGAGGCACAGTGAACAGCCAGGACGCGGGGCTCACTCGCTCCACCGAGCCCGGGGAGGGTCCTGCCGCGCCTCCGCGTCCCTTGTGACTCTGCACGGCCCTCCACGGCCGCCGGCAGCTCAGGAACTTCCCGCACCTTCTGATGACCAGCCCCGGGCGCAGTGTGAAACCAGACTGAGGCAGAAGTTTGCGGAGCAGGTGCTGTCCAGCGTGTTCCCGGCGAGCCGAGCCCGCGGCAAACCCCAGCACTACCTCCCGGTGAAGGCTGAGCCGAGTGGCCAGTGCTCGGGGGCGAGTGGCGAGTGCCTCAGAGTCACGCGCCCCTGCACACAGCCGACTGCGCTCCGGGACTAAGCGAGTGTGCAGCGTTTCCTGCGAGAAAGCAGAACCCGAGCCAGCCAAGGACTCCACAAGCTGCTGCTGGTCCACCGGCTCTCCAAGGCGCGCTTGCCTGGCTGCTTCCGGCGCCCAGGGAGGGTGGAGAGCCAGCAAGAAGACTGCGCATGCCCGCCCCCAACTCGGATCTGCTACAAAATAGAAACGCAGAAGCCCCTGGTTCGAACACGAAGCTTTTCGAGAGGGCAACAGCAGAACATTAAATCAAGTGCAGCCCGTGTGCGACTCTGCAAGTCCCATGCCGTTGAAACCAGCCCTGCTCCTACCCATCCCACATGAGAGTCATTTAATAAGCTTTACCCTGCAAGGTTAAGTTTGGGGTTACTTACTAAGGCAGAATCACTGCCCCCTTCCTCTGTTGCCATAATAAGGGAAGAGCCAGGGCAGATTGATCTGACCTTTCCACAAGTACCTACCTGTAGCCCTAATCAAAGGTGGGAGGTGAGTTATCTTTACAGCCTTGCTACGTCTCAGCTTCTATCTGCAGCTCTGACACCTTCATCCGTTCTCCTGGCAAGGGAGAGCCAGAGCCAGGGAGTCACTTCCCGAAGGAAGGGGCTTGGGCTGGATCTTAAGAGGACCAGAACTAGTTAAGCAATCTGCCTCATTCTGAATAACCCCTGCTATTCTCTAAAGGAAAGTGAACTTGCCATAACCAGTCTGGTTTTGTTGTTGTTTTGTCTAGTATTGTGTACAGCTCCTCGGAACTCCATTAAATCGACTAGATTGGATGCTGCCCAATTAATAGTCATTGAGGGACTTCCTGGAATTCGGTGGCTGTGACTCCATACTCCCAATGCAGGGGGCCCGGGTTCAGGAAGCTAGATCCTATATGCTGCAACTAAGAGTTTGCCTGCCACAAATAAAGATCCTGCATGCTTCAGCTAAGACCCAGCACAGCCAAATAAATTAAAATTTAAAAATAAATTAATCATTGAATAAAGCATGACAGTTCTTTAAAATTTACTCAGCTAAATTAGTTTTTATCAGAGCTAAAGATCTGAGTATCAGGTATAGGGTGGACCTAAAGAATTGCTTCTCAACTCTTTGAAAGTTATTTTATTGTCACTATCTTACTGTGCTCCCCAGAACTGAAAAAGAAACACTAGGGAAAGACAGACTAACCCTGGTTAAACAGGAGGAAGAACTTTTAAACTGTAAAGGCACAGAACTATTGGGGGAGCAGGGACAGCAGAGGGCGCTGTTGTTGTGTAAACACACCCATAGGAAGGGGCCCCTGCTGCTGCTGGTGCTGCTAAGTCGCTTCAGTCGTGTCCCACCCTGTCCGACCCCATAGACTGCAGCCCACCAGGCTCACCGGTCCCTGGGGTTCTCCAGGCAAGAACACTGGAGTGGGTTGCCTTGTCCTTCTCCAATGCGTGAAAGTGAAAAGTGAAAGTGAAGTTGCTCCGACTCTCAGCGACCCCATGGACTGCAGTCCACCAGGCTCCTCCATCCATGGGATTTTCCAGGCAAGAGTACTGGAGTGAGTTGCTATTGCCTTCCCTAACCCTAACCCCTACAGGCATGCATCTTTTTCTCACATGTCTCTGCAAATCTACACAGAAACACATTCCTTACCTGATCTATGCACCACGCCGCCCCCCACCCATATTCCCTATCTTACAGGTACTTCAGCAATCAAAGAGTTAGAATTTCTGATTAAGATTCTCTACCTGGCCTCCAGGGGTCCCTTGGACCCTAACCCTATCTCCAAATTATTTTCATAAGCTGATGGTGGTCCTTCAGAGTGAGGAGCTAGGGAGAGGATCTGGGAGCCCCGGTTTCCTTCCTCAGCCTGTGGCCCTTCCCATCCCAGTGGGAAGTTGTTCTCTGCAGTGTTATTTACAATGGAAAGTAAACTGATGCCCCAGGCTGTGAGCATTGTGGAACCACAAAACGACAGTTGAGGAGGCTGTGAGGCAACTGGGACGCAGGCTGACACTGAAAGGCGAAAGTTAACAAAGGATACTAAGTTGCTCACTATGTCCACAGGTTTTGCCTGTAGATAAAAATGGAAAGGGAAGCTGGGAAAATGAAACAGATTAAGGTGGGAATGACTATTTTCTTTAAAATATTTTTCCTCAGAAACACATTAAAATTGTAAAATGGTTTCCTCTGGGAAATAAGGTTATCAGCAGTTTTTTCCCCCTGCTTCTTTCCAAATACTTTACAATGAGTAGGTTTTATCTGGATGATCAGAGAAAAAGAAGTTAACAGACCCACAGCCGCCTAAGAGAGGCTGTCTCTTCATGTTGGCATAGCGTTAACTATGCCATTTCGTCCACAAGGCTACCTCCGTGGCCCTTCCTTTTCCCTTGTCTGGTACCACCCTCATCACCCTCTCTGGTGGTCCTTCCACCACAAACCAGAACATATATGAATACTATGTGGGAAAATCCAAAGCAGATCTGAGCCCAGCCTCCCGCTGGTGTAATCTGGCTCCCTGGCTGAGAGGGGAGGGCAGCCCTGGGGGAGCTTTCCTGAGGCCTCTGCGGGGCGGACAGAACATATGGCATCTCCATTGCTGGATTGTTCCACGCTTCTTGCTGCTACTATTTCAACATGTTCAGGGGCAGAAGTTTCCACCAAGCCCTCTACCAAAGAGGGCCGTATTCCAGTCCCCATGGTAGCTCTCTCTCTGCTCCCCTCCCGGGTTCCCCCTGCGGACCAGAGAAACTGGCTGGGTGTGGAGACCAGGGGAAGAGGACTGCAGCTTCCTTTCCACAGATGCTGGCTGGACAGGCACCTTCTTGTCTCTGTTGGAATGTGGCAGAGGTTCAGGTTCAGGCATGGCGGAACCCACTTTGCATGTGCCCACTTTGCATGTGGCTTTAACCTCAATAGTCAAGGACAAGAAGCTAAAGTCTCTGCAAACATTTCCCTGAATCATCTGTTAATTGAAGGGGACTCTGCCCGGGACCAAACACAAGGGGAAATGGAGGCTGGGGGTTCCAATGGCAGGGAAGAGTGTGTCGGGGAGGATGAGATGGCATGGAGAGAGCCCAGGTTGAGAGGAGGGGGGTGGAGAGCAGTGAGAGTGGGCTGGGCTGGGGTGGGAGTGAGAAGTTGTTGTTGACCCACAAAAAGACGCTGGGATTCATGGCCTCCAGAGGAGAAGAATTCAATTCAGGGCCAGAGATGAGGCTTGATTGCTCAGAGCTTTTGTGAGATAAAGTTTTATTAAAGTATAAGGGAGATAGAGAAAGCTTCTGACATAGGCATCAGAAGTGGGCAGAAAGAGTACCTACCCCCTGCTAGTCTTCAGCTGGATGTTATATAGTCACTGCTGCTACTCCTGCTAAGTCGCTTCAGTCGTGTCTGACTCTGTGCAACCCCATAGATGGCAGCCCACCAGGCTCCCCCGTCCATGGGATTCTCCAGGCCAAAACACTGGAGTGGGTCGTCATTTCCTTCTCCAATGCATGAAAGTGAAAGTGAAGTCGCTCAGTTGTGTCGGACTCTTAGTGACCTCATGAACTGCAGCCCACCAGGCTCCTCTGTCCATGGGATCTTCCAGGCAAGAGTGCTAGAGTGGGATGCCCTTGCCTTCTCGCTAGCAGAAAGGAATGTCTTAAAACTCTGAATGGCACTAGGCCCCTCATCCATAAGATGCATTTTGGGATAATCTTGGCACCAGGCAATTTATCCCAGATCATAAAATGAATGACTTGAATCTTGTAGAAGGGCAGATTACCATACAAATAGTTTCATTTACACAGATTAGGGGAACAATGTCTGAGTATAATGTACTGGTTTGTCAAGTAGGTTCTGAGCCATTAGGCTGAACCAACTTGAAGACAGAGTTTGGGGTAAATGCATAGTATATTAACATAGCTTAAGACAAACATTTCCATAAGAAAAATGCATTGGTTAACTCAAGGTGTGAGAATAGTTAACTTCAAGTGAAACCAAGTGTCATTGTGGCAACATAGTATTTTAAGAGAAACCTTCTTTTAAATTTGTATAGAGAAGGGAAAAAATGTCACTAGTTTGTTTCCTTCTGCTGCTTAAAAGAGATAAAAATGTCTGACACTTGCAGCCTATTTCCTCCATTTGGAGACCCCCGACCTTCCTGCCTGTTACCCTCTCAGGGGCAGTGGTAGGGGCTGGGCAACAAGGGTGCATCGCGGCCCTCTCTCAGCCTCAGAAGTAGCTGACCATCTCTGTTGCTTTCTACAACCAAATGGGATATTTCCCTCTTGGGATATTTGGGATATTTCCTGGCCTATAAAATCCGGATCTTGATATCTGCCCCTCAACAAAGGAAAGATCAGTCCAACTTTCTAACTCCAATAGACAAGTCCTCCCTGTCTGGTGCCAGATAACTCTCCAGTCTCACCCTTCAGTACTCTCCTTCTTGCCTCATCGATGTGTCTCAGCTTGAGTCTTATTTCCTCCAGGAAGCATCCCCTGGCTCCCACTGCCTGGGCCAGGTAGCCCTCCTCTGGGCTCCCATAACCTCATGGGCATCTGCTACCATTACCTGTAATAGCTAGGCTTACGGCCGAGCACCTGAACCTCTGCCAGGCCCTTTACCCAGCATGCTGCTGCTAAGTCACTTCAGTAGTGTCTGACTCTGTGTGACCGTCCCTGGGATTCTCCAGGCAAGAACACTGGAGTGGGTTGCCATTTCCTTCTCCAGCATCCTCTAGTTGAATCCTAACTGCACCGGTGGAAGGGAGGCCCTGCTTTCATCCCCATTTTTCGGATCTGGACACTGAGCCTGAGGGAGTGCAGGGTGAGTGGGAGGCGAGGATGTTGAATCCAGGGCAGTGTTGCTCCAAAGCCTGCTCTAATCTCCTGCCTTAACCATTTGCCCACCTCATCCCCTGATCACAGGTCTCTTGGTCATTTCCTGCTAAGGGCTACATCCTAGGTCCTCCTCTGATCTACGGACACCAGGAGTGCAGCGTCTTGCCCCCTTGTGCCTCTACCCAAGGCCCATCAGAGTCCTAGGAGAGGCTGAATCCAAATCTCCCTCTTTTGGGTCCCCGAGGTGGGGTTTCCCACCTTGCCCCTCAGCCTTCCCCACCCTTCCTGAGGTCTTGGGAGACCAGGAGGACCCGGGATATGGCCGAGGACCCTCTCTGGGTCTACCTCAGTGTTTCTCCACCCAGTGCCACATCCATGCCTGTTTAGGGTCATGTTCAATCCAGGTAAAAGGACCTCTGCTTAGAGGTCATGGTGACTTGTGCTAATGTGCCCAGGGCTGGGTTGGCCCTTCTTGGACTTTAGTCACTAAATTCTCGTAGTGAATCATGAGAATCAGAAACCTAGGAGAAAGATGGGGATAAAGATGAAGAAAACAGAGGCTCAGCTGATGTCACAGAGCAAGTGGGTGGGGCCAGGAGTGATCCAGGGCTGTCTGACCTTGAAGCCTCCCCAGTGCCTCCCTCCAGATCCAGACAGGGCCGTGGCACGAAAACCCCCAGAGGATGACAATTGTGATTCATTTCTGCATCTTCAATGTGCCAGCAGCTACACCCACGGCACCGGGAGGCTGGTTGTGAAAGTCTGGGCTGGGCAGGCTCTGGACTAATAACTGTTTATTGACAGAGGTCAGCGGGGCAGAATTATCCTCCCCACTTTATAGATGAGGAAGTTGCAATTAAAGAGGAGCAGGAAAGTTGCCCAAGGTCACCCCTGAGTCAAAGGAAGACCCAGGACTTGAACACAGGACACTCGGGGATCCTGTGTGGAGTAAGAGGAAGGAGGCCGTGACGGCTGGCACTGCTGGGCCCGAGGCTGGCAGCTTTATGGGCCTTGTAAGTCACTGTGATGTGTTAGGGCCCATCCCTGCTCTTATGACTCCCGCTGTAATGGGAGAAGGGTCTTGTCCCCTCCAAAGGAACTAGGACCAGGGTTACCTAGGCAGTGACGGGTGACAAGTTTATGGCAGGTAGGACAGGGGTCCAGGCTGGAAGATAAGGCTGGGTGACCTTGGCAACACAAGGTAACCTGCTTTGTGTAACCTTGGAGTCAGAGATGACAGATAGAGCAGGGGCCACCCCCCACCTTGAGTTCCTGCGTCACAGATGGTGCAGTCTCGGTGGTGTGGTGATTAAAGAATTTGCCTCATCGATGTGTCTCAGCTTGAGTCTTATTTCCTCCAGGAAGCATCCCCTGGCTCCCACTGCCTGGGCCAGGTAGCCCTCCTCTGGGCTCCCATAACCTCATGGGCATCTGCTACCATTACCTGTAATAGCTAGGCTTACGGCCGAGCACCTGAACCTCTGCCAGGCCCTTTACCCAGCATGCTGCTGCTAAGTCACTTCAGTAGTGTCTGACTCTGTGTGACCGTCCCTGGGATTCTCCAGGCAAGAACACTGGAGTGGGTTGCCATTTCCTTCTCCAGCATCCTCTAGTTGAATCCTAACTGCACCGGTGGAAGGGAGGCCCTGCTTTCATCCCCATTTTTCGGATCTGGACACTGAGCCTGAGGGAGTGCAGGGTGAGTGGGAGGCGAGGATGTTGAATCCAGGGCAGTGTTGCTCCAAAGCCTGCTCTAATCTCCTGCCTTAACCATTTGCCCACCTCATCCCCTGATCACAGGTCTCTTGGTCATTTCCTGCTAAGGGCTACATCCTAGGTCCTCCTCTGATCTACGGACACCAGGAGTGCAGCGTCTTGCCCCCTTGTGCCTCTACCCAAGGCCCATCAGAGTCCTAGGAGAGGCTGAATCCAAATCTCCCTCTTTTGGGTCCCCGAGGTGGGGTTTCCCACCTTGCCCCTCAGCCTTCCCCACCCTTCCTGAGGTCTTGGGAGACCAGGAGGACCCGGGATATGGCCGAGGACCCTCTCTGGGTCTACCTCAGTGTTCTCTCCACCCAGTGCCACATCCATGCCTGTTTAGGGTCATGTTCAATCCAGGTAAAAGGACCTCTGCTTAGAGGTCATGGTGACTTGTGCTAATGTGCCCAGGGCTGGGTTGGCCCTTCTTGGACTTTAGTCACTAAATTCTCGTAGTGAATCATGAGAATCAGAAACCTAGGAGAAAGATGGGGATAAAGATGAAGAAAACAGAGGCTCAGCTGATGTCACAGAGCAAGTGGGTGGGGCCAGGAGTGATCCAGGGCTGTCTGACCTTGAAGCCTCCCCAGTGCCTCCCTCCAGATCCAGACAGGGCCGTGGCACGAAAACCCCCAGAGGATGACAATTGTGATTCATTTCTGCATCTTCAATGTGCCAGCAGCTACACCCACGGCACCGGGAGGCTGGTTGTGAAAGTCTGGGCTGGGCAGGCTCTGGACTAATAACTGTTTATTGACAGAGGTCAGCGGGGCAGAATTATCCTCCCCACTTTATAGATGAGGAAGTTGCAATTAAAGAGGAGCAGGAAAGTTGCCCAAGGTCACCCCTGAGTCAAAGGAAGACCCAGGACTTGAACACAGGACACTCGGGGATCCTGTGTGGAGTAAGAGGAAGGAGGCCGTGACGGCTGGCACTGCTGGGCCCGAGGCTGGCAGCTTTATGGGCCTTGTAAGTCACTGTGATGTGTTAGGGCCCATCCCTGCTCTTATGACTCCCGCTGTAATGGGAGAAGGGTCTTGTCCCCTCCAAAGGAACTAGGACCAGGGTTACCTAGGCAGTGACGGGTGACAAGTTTATGGCAGGTAGGACAGGGGTCCAGGCTGGAAGATAAGGCTGGGTGACCTTGGCAACACAAGGTAACCTGCTTTGTGTAACCTTGGAGTCAGAGATGACAGATAGAGCAGGGGCCACCCCCCACCTTGAGTTCCTGCGTCACAGATGGTGCAGTCTCGGTGGTGTGGTGATTAAAGAAAGATGCAGCCTTGAGGAAATGCCCATCCTTAACGCCCTCACCACCTTATGCCTCAGAGGGGACACCCCCCAGGGGCGTGGTTCTCCTCCCTCAGCTCAGTGGTCCTACTAAGGGGAGCCCTTACTGGAGGGGAGCAGGATAATTTTGAAATCAGCTTCCTCTTCCCAAAGGGACTAAAGTGCCTCTAAAGTCACCAGGGGCTTCCCAGGTGGTGCTTAGTGGTACAAAATTTGCCTGCCAATGCAGGAGACAAGGCTTCCATCCCTGGGTCGGAAAGACTCCCTGTAAGTAGGAAGTGGCAACCCACTCTGGTACTCTTGCCTGGACAATCCCATGGACGGAGGAGCCTGGCGGGCTACAGTCCCCGGGGCTATAGAGTCAGAAACAGCTGAGTAACCTAAAGTCACTTGTCAGTAGCCTCTTAACCGCACAGAAGGCTTCCAAGTCTCTCCCCCGCCTGTAAGAGGGGCTGGCTTGGAGTTACAGGGACCCCTCAAGTAGACTTCATTCCTTGGAATAGACTTTCTCCATTCCCCAGTCCTAAAAGATTTTTACTGCCTTGTGACCACAGATCCACTTCCCAGAGAGGACCCCCAGGGTGTGGAATCTTCTCCTGAATTGTGATTAAATCACTCCCCCTGACTGGCGATTTAATCACTAGCCTCAGGCCGGTGATGAGATTCTAAGGCAATGCAGACAATAGGGCCCTACACCTGGTGTGCATTCTCCCCTCCCCTCTCTGAGGATCAAAGCTGCTCTGGGAGGCTGTGTGATCCTGGGCCAGCAGGTGGGGGAGTGAACCAGGACTCAGACCAGGGAGGAAGCCCCTTTGCCTGGATCATTCTGGGGGAGGCAATCCCTCTTCAGAGGTCTCTCGCCTATGTTCAAAGGCCGGTGGGGGCTGAGACGTTGGCAGCGGATGGGGAAGCGACTCTACCAGAAAACCGGGGCTTCCTGTTGATGTAGGGGGCCCAGGCCCACCCAAGTCCGAGTGAGCTTCTGAGACTCACGGAAGCCCCCACCCCATGTGGGACGCACGGTACCTAGAACCATGAAGGGGTCTCCGGCAGCCCTGGGCCAAATCCAGGAGAGGGAGCGGCCCTCCTGGGACCAGAGGCAGCTTCCTTTCAAGGGAGGGCCCAGCCCCGTTTCCCCAAATGCTAGAGCTTCCTCCAAGGAAAGTCTCCTATCCCTAAATTGCTCTGAAGATTCTGACAGATGAGATAAGGAGAGGTCCATTCAGACCCCAGTCTCTTCCCATCTTATCTCAGGGGTCTGGGTGGGAGTTGGGCAGGGGGCGGTGGTGGCTCCAGAGGACCAACCCTTCCCCTCTGATCCCATCAGTTCCTCTCTCACTGAGCCCCTTGGCAATCCGTTTCTCAATTCTGCGCCCCAGCGTCCCCAGGCTGGCCATCACATACACCCTCGCACGCAATTCACAGGCCGCCTCATTTTGTGTTCGAAGAACAGTCTTTGGGTTGCTTAGAAATTAAGTGCGGAGCAGCCTGGGAGAGATGCTGAAAAAGAGATGAGATCCAGAGAATCGGTGGTCACAGAGAAGCAAGCCCCGCTTTCGGGGAACACCGGATTCGAGAAACAGCATCGCACATCCCTCAACTCCGCTACCCCTCCGAAGGTTAGCTTCTCTTCCCCAGCCCCTAACCCCAGCCCGGTCCAAGCCCCCCCGCGGGCTGCTCCCGAGGAGAGAAGACGGCGCAGGGGCTCACGCCAACATGATCCAAGGCAGGAATCTGGGGCCCCACCCTTGTGTGGCCCAGGTACCTTGCGACAGCGGTCTCCCAGTCCCCAACGGAGAGCAGGTGTGGGATGGGGAGGAGCCGGGAGGAGGGCGCAGCCTCTGATGCAGGTGGGTGAGGGGGCCCCGCGCACTGGTGGAAAGGTGAACCCGGGCGGGGCGGGAGCGCTAGTCGGGGAGCGGAGGCGCTCTGATCAGGAGGGCCAGGGGAGTGGAGGCTCCGCCAGGGGGAGGAGCCGCTACCCGCGTCCTGCTGTCGGGGCTCCCTCCCGTTGCGGCTCCGCTATAAAACCCGGGTCAGCATGACCGCTGCACCAGCCGCGACCTCCTCGGTGCGCGACCCCCGGCTCGGCTCCCGCGCAGGATGCGGCTGCTGCTGGCGCTCCTGGTCCTCGCCGCCGCCCCGCCCCAGGCCCGCGCAGGTGAACGAGGGCTTTGGCCCGGGGACCCCTCGGTGGCCCTTCAATGGTCCCTCGGCGCTCCGGCCCCGTGCCCGCGCCGCGCCCAGGCTGCGCCCGCCCGAGATGCGGCGGCGCGTGCGGCCGGGCGGGGTGGGCGCCGGGGAAACAGCGCCGGGGCTCGGGGCCCGCGGTCCTCCTCCGGGCGCCGTGAGGGCTGCTGGCAAGGATATTCCCTGAGCGGCCCCGCGCACGCCTCCGCTTCTCACCCTTTCTGGTGTGTCACGCCCTTGCTCGTGCTCCTGTCTGTCTTGGGTCGCCGTCCGTCCCTCGGGGGCTCAGTGCTTGGTGGCTAACCCCGGCTCGGACCAAGGGCAACAAACTGGGTGCCGCGAGGCCCTGGCATCGCCACTTTCCGCCCTGATTCCTTGCCCCCGGGAGGCTGCCAGCACCCTTCACCTCCAGCGCCGTGCGTGGAGCCTGGCGGGGGGCATCCGGAGACCCGAGGTCCCGGCCAAGCCGGGAGGTCCCGGCCAGGGTGATTTTCGTTTAAAGATTAATGGTGAGGCCGAGCTCTTAATTATTCGCCTAGGTGGGAGGTGGCAGGAGGGGAGTGTTAATATTTGATAAGGAGCTGAAGGCGCCTCCGGAGTCTAGGCACGGGGATCCAATCTGATCTGCACCTTCTCCACACCCCAAGAGGAACCATCTCCTTGAAAGGAGGCTCCCATCTGCCATTCCCCTTCTCAGCTACCCCTTGGATGGTCCTTGGGGTCCACCTGGCCGCATCTCCTCTCTAAAGCTAGATGCTCTTCCCTGGAAGTGAGTCAAGGGTGAGGGTTCCCTCCCAGTAGCAGAGAAAGAGGCTGTGGGCGCCCCTTTCAGGAGAGACTTAGCTGGCCCATGGTGGGGACGTGAGCGGCATCCTGAGAGAGAAGGCAGGATGTGAACATTTTTGTATATAGGGCTGGAGGTTTGAAACCTACTTAAGCCGCTGGGCTTATAGAAAGAGAAATGGCTTTGCAATTAATGTGGCTGCCGGGTAGCCGCATGGCCTTGGGTAAGTCACTTTCCTCCTTGGTAAGTCAGCTTCCTCCTTGGGTAAGTCAGTTTCCTCACTTACAAAACAGAAAGTAATTCTGGTGTCAGGTACCTGTTCTAAGGATTCAAGCAAGGCCGTGGGTGTAAGCGCTTAGCGTGACACATGGCAGGCGCTCCGCAGCCACGTGGCTCTGACAGCTCCACCACTGTCCTGGGTCCAGCAAGCCAGAAGCCTCTCTCAGCCACCCCCTCGTACAAGCTGTGCGCCCCATAAGTGCTGGGGCTTCCTGAGTGGGAGATGCCGAGCGCTGTCCCTCGCTTCATCTCCTAGGGAGCTTGAGGCTGCAGGGTGACCAGGCGGCACACTGAAGTTCCCAGGGTGTCTACTGCCCTGGAGAGAGAACGGAGAGGGTCGCAGGCCCTTGTAGAGCCCCAGGCCTGGCCAGAAGCTACAGAGACTTTGCCCGGGGCATATTTGGGTTACGCTGAGCTGGTTTTCAGGATCCCTCCCTCCCCCTGGAGTTAGAGGGCGGGGTGAGCAAGGTCCACCAGAGGAACTTCTTCAGTCATCTCTAAGGCAGGGGGCTAGACGGGTGGGTAAGTCAAGGGTGGGGGGCCGGAGCTGAGTGACTGGCAATGGCTGTTCCCTCACTCCATCTCGGTCAGGGCAGAGGGACTGGGCAGAACCCAGAGCTCTGAGCAAAGACCTGCAGGTCACTCCTCTCCTTCCCCGCCCCCTGGGAAGTGGCCTGAGACTGCGAACTGAAAGTCATCTGCAAGGGCTGCCGCCGGCTCATGAGCCAGCACAGAACCTGAGCTGGTTTGAGCCTGCCATCTCTTGCCTAAAAACCGGCCCCTACCTTCAGCCTTTGGATACAGACCTGACCCTGGCCTTGGCCTCATCAACATCACATTTTTTCTGGTTTTGGCTTCCTGAAGAGGGTAGTTACAAGGGCACTCAACCAAGGAGGTCAAAAGTCTCTGTGATTAAGACACTGGATCAGAGGTCACCATTATAATCCCAGGAGCTGCAGCCAGAAGGCGGGAAGAGCAAATTCCTAAGAAAAGTTCAGGCTGGACCAGATGGGCTCTGGGGAGGCGATGGCAGTTCCACCTGCCAGAACTGGGTCCTGAGGAGCCTGGCTCAGGTCAGGCTTGCCCTGAACACCCCTTCCGCCTGGGCTTCAGTTACAGGGAAGGGCTGGCTCAACTCCAGTGGCCCTTGTGCCGTCGGGACCTCTGAGAGGTGGAGACACAGGGAGCCTTTTATGGCTGCAGTTGACCCCCCATCCAGTGTGTCTGCAGACACTGGGTCTGGGAGATCCATGGCAGCAACTCTTGCCTGGGGAAGGAAGCTAGTGGGCTCAGAAGAGTTAAGGACGTCTGCTGCAGAGAAGAAGCAAGACTCAGAGCAGGACTGGAGGCCAGGTGACGGGCTCCAGCATCTGACCTCTGCCCGTGCACAAGAGGGGCCTGGATGGGAAGTGGCTGCTACCCTTTGCTGCCCCTCGTGGGGCTTACCCAGATGCAGAGACAGGGCGCAGCAGAGCCCTGTCCCAGGCAGGGGATGGACTGGCCTGGGGAAGACACTGCAGGGACACTCCATCGCTGAAAGAGGCTGTGCCAGCAAAGTAGGGGAAACGTTTGCTCCAGAACTTGGAGACTGGGAAACCCAGGGTGGCTC
>SJYC01107673.1:0-12806 GCA_006408675.1 Madoqua kirkii | reverse complement strand
GTAATAAACCTGACCAGCGGAGCCCGGAGCAGGCAGGTGCCATAAGTGCTCCAGTCACAGCAAGGTCACTGCGGGCCGGTCACTCGGGCGGTGGGCAGCCCCACCCCCGGGGATTGACCCCACATCCCAGAGGCTGGAGGAGAGGGGCCCCCACCCCTGCAGAGCCCGTTTCAGGAGAGGGTTTGAAGCTCCTTGTGCCCACGGATTGCAGCACGCCAGGCTTCCCTGTCCTTCACTATCTCCCAGAGCTTGCTCAAACGCTTATCCATTGAGTCGATGATATCATCCAACCATCTCATCCTGTTCGCCCCTTCTCCTCCTGCCTTCAATCTTTCCCAGCATCAGGGTCTTTTCCAGTGAATTGGCTCTTTGCATCAGGCGGTCAAAATATTGGAGCTTCAGCTTTGGCATCAGTCCTTCCAGTCTGGCCTGGCTCCTGACACAGCTCCCCCAGAGATGAGGGGGCGCGACAAGGAGCCCCTAGCTCTACTTTCATTCGCTTCTGAGTCCTTGCATTGGGCATAACAATGTGTACACACACACACACACACACACACACACACATACATACACACACACCCAGCACTGCAGCTGGCTAGGCCTGGGGAAGGCTCCATGGCTGAAGGGTTGGGCCACCACCTGACTTCTAGTTCCCTGGCTCCCAGTATGTTCAGTGAATGCCTGCTGGAGCCACCGTGGGCTCCAGGGAATCCTCTAAGGGTGTATTCCTGTGGTCGCACATGGGCTGAGGGTGCTGAGGCACATGGTGGGGTTGGGGCACCTGTCAGAGACCGCGGTCATTCTCTGCATCCTCGGCTCTGTGGCCAGCCTTCTCCCCAACAGTCATCCAACCTCTGGGCCTGGACAGGGTGGGGTCCACTCTGTCCCACCCAGTCTCCACGCGCCGCTCGGTGTCCCTGACATCGGGCCCCCTGTTTAGATTTGGCATCTGGGAGGGAGCCAGGGGCTAAAAATACTCCCCATGTATTTAGATGATTCTTAGAAAATAAACTTCCCCATCTTGGCTCTCCATTTGCACACTTGCTGGCCCTGCTTCCTGAGGCTCTGTTCGGATAGTGTTGGGAGGGGGTAAGGGAAGTTGAGGGGGAGGTAAGGGGAGGTCCAGGGGTCTACAGGGGCCCCGAGTCAAGGGTGGTGGAGGTAGAAATGGACGTAAGTGAAGGCTGCCCTTTCAAGGAACTCCAGGGCCTGCCTGCACGGAGGCCACGTTGCAGACCACACTGCGGTGGCCCCTGAGGCCCGCGCTCCCCTGTGGGTGAGGGGCGGGAGGAAGCCGGAAAGCTGGGAACCTCGCAGAAATGGAGCTGAGTGGGCTCCCCCTGCAGCGTGGGCTGAGCGTGGCCCTTTGACCCAAGCGGGGTGGGATCGAAGCTGTCCTCAGGCTCCTGCTGGTGACCTTGGGAGGAAGGCCAGGCCCGTGGCTGTGGGTGGGGCGCTCCTGCACCTTACGTTATGAGTTCTAGCGGCTCTGTTTGTTTATCTCAATCGGGACAAAGGCATTATCTCCTCTGGGGACCAAGGACATGTTCCTGGCCCGCCTGCGCCCAGGGAGGAGCTTCCTTTGGAGGGAGCCACGGGACAGACAAGTCACAAGCCAGTTCCTTCCTCAGAGCCCTCGTCCCATCCGAGACCGGACTCCGACAACACGTGTCTGCCCTGCAGAGCCTGGAGGGCGGGGGGAGGTGCTGGAGCCAGGGAACAGATTGGGTATGTTCGGGAACAAGATTTTTCTTTCAACAAACGCTATTGTTTCCTCTGTGCCAGGGACGGATGATTCAGGAAGAAAAAGCCCCATCTGAGCCTTTCCCCCAAGACTCCTGGGCCGAGGGGCTACAAACCACAGGTACAGACCCTAGAGCAGGCACCCCGGAGCCACACAGACCTGGGTTTGGTCCCGCTCTCTTGCTGACTAGCTCTGTGAGGTGACTTTGGTCATTTAAGTCACCATCTGAGCCTGTTTGCTCATCTGTAAAATGGGGATAAGGATGATATTTACCCCTTGTGGTTATTGTTTTAATTGTTAAGTCAATACATCTTACTCTTTGCGACCCCATGGACTGCAGCCTGCCAGGCTCCTCGGTCCATGGGATTTTCCAGGCAAGAATACTGGAGTGGGTTGCCATGCCCTCCAGGGGATCTTCCTGAGCCAGGGATGGAACCCTTGTCTCTTGCATTTGTAGGCAAATTCTTTACCACTGAGCCACCAGGGGAAGCTCATTTACCCCTTAGGGTTGCTATAAAGATGAAACAAGATACCATAACAAGAGGCCGTATTAAATAATTTGTAGTTATTATCGTGTGTGTGTGTGTGTGTGTGTTTTCTTCTTATTATTTTCTTGCAGCATGCAAAGTCTTAGTTGTGGCTTGTGGCATCTATTCCCTGACCAAGGGTCCAACTCAGGCCCCCTGCATTAGGAGAGTGGGGCCCCAGCCACTGGAACACGAGGTAAGTCCCTATTATTATTATTATTACTTATTATTATTATTAGAGAGAGAGAGCACTGAAGGATGGGTAAGGCCTACAGATGGGGGAAAGACTGGCTGCTTCCAGGGATGGAGGTAGGGAACAGCAGACAGAAGTTGGAATTCCAAGCACAGAAGCACTGGTTCACCTCTGGGGTCAGCGGCTGGAGTGTGGTGGGGGACCCATGCCACTACTAAGGGAGGATCTCCTCCATCTCATACCACACACACACACACACAAACACACACACACACGCTGTCTGCCTTTCTGCTCAGACACTCAGGGGCATCCCCCAGCCCTCTACCCCATCTCACTCATTCACAGAAAAGTTCACAGAGTCAGACCTCCCAGCCCACCTTTGCCCAGCATTGCCAGGGTCACTAGGGCACTCACTCCATCATCAGGAGGAGCCAG
Source organism: Madoqua kirkii (assembly GCA_006408675.1). NCBI lineage: Eukaryota > Metazoa > Chordata > Mammalia > Artiodactyla > Bovidae > Madoqua > Madoqua kirkii. The sequence continues at coordinate 9,907 of SJYC01107673.1, read as the reverse complement.
GGGGCCAGTGGGGGTCCAGGCTGCCCCGAAGCTCTCCTTCCTGTCCCTGCCTTCCTTGTCAGGTGAGGTCAGGGGGCAGTCTACTTCCCTGCTGAGGGACTGAGAGGGCTTGGGCACTGGCTTCCCATTTCACCTTCCTCTGGTCCTTCCCCGAGGAGCTGTGAACCTGCCTACATGCCCTCTGACACATCTCTCTCTTCAGCTCGGGCTCTGTCCCTGCTGTCTGCCAGGGTGCCTCTTCTCTCCGGGTTTGCTGCAGCCTTCCCCCAGGACAAGGTCTGCACCCGTCCAGGGTTGCCGGACAGATGTGAATTTCAGATAAACGACAAATACATTTTAGCCTTTCCCTCCCAAGTTGCATGGGGGACCCTTGCATTGGGCTTCCCTAGGTGCTCAGCTGGTAAAGAATCCACCTGCAGTGCGGGAGACCAGGGTTTGATCCCTGGGTTGGGAAGATCCCCTGGAGAAGAAAGCAGCTACCTACTCCAGCATTCGGATCTGGAGAAGTCACAGAGTCAGACACGACAGAGCGACTTTCATGTCACTTCACCGTTACATTATCGCTATCGTTTATCTGTGTTTATGTTGCTCTGAGTGTCACATATTTGGATTTACGGGGTCTGATGGCCCTTCCCTCATCCCACCTGGGAAACTGAGGCCAAGAGAAAAGGGTGGATGAAAGAGGGACAAGACAGAAAGGGAAAAAAAAAGAACAAAAAGGCTGAGACCACCTCCCTTTGTCTCCTGGCCAGCATCCTTCTGCTTCCAGGGGCCCACAGCCCTGGTAACCGGGAGCAGACTGGTCAGTGGGCTTCCCCTCCGTGAAGACCTGACTGTTTCATCCGGGTCTTGAGGGAAGGGCAGCTGGCTTGGCCCTGGAGAGCGTTGGAGCAGGCCCTTCTGCTGGTCGATTTCCTCCTCATGGGGAGAGGCCGGTGCCAGGGAAATCTCTTTATCTCCCTGGTCTCCGCCAGAGGCCCCCTCCAGAGCGCGTGCCAGGACTCCCTTCCTGCAGCCAGGCTCCCGCCCATCATTCCAGCCACCTCTGGCGGAAGGGAGCCCTCAGGCTGCGCCAGGCTGCCGGCTCTGGTGGGGTCCAGCAGGACCTGATGCCAGGGTTTTAGGACTCCCTTCCTGCAGCCAGGCTCCCGCCCATCATTCCAGCCACCTCTGGCGGAAGGGAGCCCTCAGGCTGCGCCAGGCTGCCGGCTCTGGTGGGGTCCAGGAGGACCTGATGCCAGGGTTTTATTTACAAACTGAGGAAAGGCTTAAGAAGCACAGGACCCCATCGGGGCTGGAACGCCCGTCCACGTCACACCCTGGGGTGCAGGCAGAGAAGGATCCAGACACTCTGAGTCCCATCCATTCACGTTAGAGGCTCTTCTTGCAGTCCTTTCCCCTGGTTATCTCCCCATCTGTTTATCTGTCGTTATCCCTGTCTGCAAGCCTGCTCTGTTATGCAAGGCCCTTTGAAAGGTACTTTACACCTATTATCTCATTTCATCCCGACAGCAACCTTTAGAACCTCAGCTCCCACTAGAACAATTACTTCAGGACAGTGGGGGATTTTCATCTGCTTTGTTTCCACTCACGGGGACACTGTGATGTGTGGCTTGGGGTGGGGGCCCCTTCTAGGAACTGCGTGCCCTGGGTGCTGTCGGAGTTCGGACATCTTTAGCCTTTGGCCTCTCCAGGGATGAGAGGCCTCTTTGCTCAAGGTCACACTCCTCTCTGCAGATCCCCAGCCATTGACTGGTCAAGTGGAGGGGGGCGGATAAAGGGCGGGCCCCATTTAGGGTGACCCAAAAGGAGCTTTCCGTGGTGGTCTGTCGAGAGGTCAGCATTGCGCTTGCACGACCACCCCACTTTTCTCTCTAGGGTCCCTGGCTCCGTCGCCTCCCACCCCAAGGTGCTGGTCCTCAAGGCGAACCTTAGTAAACATCCTGCACATGCAATTGCTTGGGCTTCCTGGGGCCATCAAACGTCCAAATAGTACAGAGGACGCAGTAGGATCTCAACCAATATCTGCTGGGAAGGACCCTGGGCAGGGATTTGCTGCTCCCCACTGTGCACAAATAACAACAGTATAATCAGAGCAGCCAACGTTTATGCAGATGGAAGGGTTTGAGGTACTATCTCAATCCTTATCTTCTGAGATGGGTATGTTCTCCACTTTCAGATAAACAGGTGAAAGACAGGGACCCAGGGCTGGCTAGTAGGATTTGGACCCAGACAGTCTGATCCTCAAGCGCCCCCTCTTACCATCAATTTTCCGAAGGAAACCACGGCTCGGCGAGTAGAGAAGCTCACCTTTTCCAGCCAGTGAGTGGCCGCCCCATCTATTGGGATGGCTCAAAAGTCCATTCACGGGTTTCCGAAAGATATCATATAAACCTACAGTCCTGCTTGAACTCGGTGCTTCTGGGGCATCCTCACTAGAGGGAAGTTTGAGTGTAGAAACCACCAGTCCGGCCAGAGACTTGGGGACATGCGCTGTTCCCTAGACCTGGAAGGCTGTTCCTGTCCCTCCCCTGTTTGTGGCTTGCATCTCATGAGGTTCACACAGCAACGAAAAGCCAGCTTAAAAGTGATTCCTTTGTGAAGCCTTCCTAATCTCTGCTGCCCACCTTCTCCAACAGCATGCCCCATGGGAAGACAACGGGAGGATCCAGTCTGAGCCATTGGAGGATGGTGGTGCCAGGCCAGGGCTGGCCATTCAGGGTGGGACTGGCAGCAAATGTTGGCAGGGTGAGTGAATAAAGGGAAAAATGATAGCACAGCACAGAACTAGCAGGCACCATTCCAGGGCTGGGTCTAAATATTTACTTTGCCCGTTGGGCAATCCTGAGAGATAAGCCGGGTCTTCCGAGCTCTATTTATGCAGACTTTCCTTCAGTGACTGACACAATCAGCCTGGTTTTGTTATAGTTTGAGCAGCTGTTTCCATATGTAGGCCCCGGGCATAGAGGTGCTCGATCCCCGGCATCGCGGGCTTCACTGTTCCCCAGTGAAACCGATTCCCAATTTGTAGCCCCTCAGATGCTCTGCCTCTCCGTCCTGCAGGCCTGGCCAGGCTCCACGAGGCTGCAGGTCAAACTGGGGTTTCAGTCTAGTTTAAGCTCTGACTTCACATGCAGTCGTGTGTTGAGTCACACTGGGGCTGGTTGGAGGGTGGTGGGAGGGTCCTGGTCTCCCCAGCGGTTTTCCGGAGGAGCCTTTCTTAGGGCAGAGGTGTTGGGTGTAACAGGTGTGACAAGTGGGTGTGACTTGCTGGGTCCAAGTGAAGCCTCTGAGTTGTAAGATTCGAAAGGACTCGGAGTTCAGTGTGGCATCTCTCAGTAAGCCTCTGAGATTCACACTGGGGTCATAACGGGAACGGAAGTGGCCTAGAAAAACCGGAAGAGTGCTTTGACCCTGGAGGGCGGAACAGTCAGCCAAGACAGCCGTGGCCGGGCTCTCGCCCCATGTTCTCTGACTCTCCTGCCATACTCTGTAAATGGTGGCTTTGCTGAGATCATCTGTCGCCCTGCGCAGGGTTACTCTACCTACACAAACACCACCCAAAAGCCCTTGGCACACAGGGCTTTGTCCGCTGGGTCAGCCAGTTGAGAATACAGCTCGTTGACCCTGCTGCTATGAATAAAGAGTGTCTACAGTTCCTACAGCTCCTTGCGTTTTCAGTGAGACACACCCAAACACGAATGCGGGGGGGAAACAGCTCTGCTTTGGGAAGGATCTAGTGAAACAGAAGGGGCCAGTGGGGGACTCTGATCCTGATGCCCCGTCTGTGAGGGGAGGCCTGGAGAGGCTGTCGTGGTGTTGGATGAGCAGTGCCTGAAAAGTCAAGAGGTCCTGCTCAGTGGGTACCACGTGGCGGCTGAAAGGGCTAGCTTTGTTTTGCTTTGTTTTGAAATGCCTAGTTTTCATTTGATTATGGGATCTAGTTCCTCGACGAGGGATCAAACCCAGGGTCCCACCACTGAAAGCTCAGTCTTAGCCCCTGGACACCCGGGGGAGTCCCTGTTTTGTTTTCAGTATTTGTTTGGCTGCATTGGGTCTTAGCTGTAGCACGTGGTATCTTTTTAGTTGTGGCGTGTAGAATCTTGAGTTGCAGCATATGGGATCTAGTTCCCTGACCAGGGACCAAACTTGGGCCCCCTGCCTTGGGAGCGAGGAGTCTTAGCCGCTGGAACACCAGGGAAGTCACTAAAAGGACTTGAGTGACATCTAGATACCCTCAGAAGGCTGCCACCAGTGTGTAGACAGAGAGTGGGAAAGAGCGGTGAGGGTAAGATCCAGGACTTCCCTGGTGGCGCAGTGAGAAAGAATCTGCCTGCCAATGCAGGGCACACGGCTTGAATCCTTGGTCTGGGAAGGTGCCACATGCCCTGGAGTAACTGAGCCCATGCCCCATGACTATTGCGCCTGTGCGCCAGAGTCCAGGAGCCACAACTACTGAGCCCGTCCTTGTGTGGCAGCTACTGAAACCCATGTGCCTAGAGCCTGTGCTCTGCAGTGAGAGACGCCACTGCACTGAGCAGCCCCCATTCACCGCAACTAGAAAGAGCAGGTGATCATCAATGAAGACTCTGAGACCAAACAAATAAATACAATTCAAAAGAAAAGTAAGATCCAATGCAGTCTGCATATTCAGAGTGTGAACTTCATTGAGCCCAAGGCCTCTTTGGCCAGGCCGGCCACAGCCAGCCCAGAAGCCAGGTCACAGAGGCTGCCATGTGGAATTTGATGACAGTTCAAGTTCCAGGGAATGGGAGGAGGCTGCTCTGTGGTCTAAACAAGGAAATGGTTTCCTCAACAAACTAACCTGCAAACAGCATTAGATGAAGCATTTCGTCCAAGCCTTTTCCAGGCACTGTGACCATGCTGCCACTTCCAGAATGTTCCCTGGGCAGCACAGCAGATCCCAGGCTTTAACAGATCTTTCCTAATCAGCTAGGGTATTGAGATTTCCCTCCAAATTTACACCGCTTGTGTTCCCAGGGTCCAAATTAGCTATGCTCTTTCCACTTCTCTTTCTCTCTCTCGATGTATATGAGTTTTGTATATATATATATACATATATATTTTAAACTTATTTGGCTGTGCCGGGTCTTAGCTGTGGCGTGTGGGAGTGTGGGATCCAGTTCCCTGACCAGGGATCAAACCCAGGCTCCCTGAATTGGGAGCATGGAGTTTTAGCCACTGAACCACCAGGGAAGTCCTGATATATGTGAATTCTGGATTGAGGCTTGACGTGTCTTTATCATCATAGTGGAGAGATGAGAAAACCAAAGTTGGGCCCGTAAACCCTGGAGAGAAAGACAATGGGCTGCTGGACTGAGACTTGGCAGAGTCAGGACCGAATGGAAGGCAGCTGCAGAGTCTTGGATTGAGGCTTGACGTGTCTTTATCATCATAGTGGAGAGATGAGAAAACCAAAGTTGGGCCCGTAAACCCTGGAGAGAAAGACAATGGGCTGCTGGACTGAGACTTGGCAGAGTCAGGACTGAATGGAAGGCAGCTGCAGAGTCTGCCTGCGGCGCGATTGGCCCGTGGTGGTGGCCGGATGGACATGTGGTGTTCAGTTTAGAAGCCCAGGCTTGCGGGTGCAAATACCTGGGTGTAAATGGTCAGGCTCGATTGTTTTCCCTCTCTTCCCAGGAAAGGCCAGGAAGGAAAAGGCCTCAGCTGAAGGGAGGAGGAAGCATTGTCCTCGGTGGGCCAGCCTCTCAGGTAGCCCGTCTGGCAGGGGGCCCGTGGGGAACATGGGATTCTCGTGGCTTCCGTGGCTGGCGGCTGCCTTCCTGAAACCAGATCTCTCAATCCTGGTCTTTCCCATCCTGCCTCTGACACCATCACATCCCTGCTAAATCCCTGATAAGATCCTATCAGAAACTCCAAAGTCCAATTTGGAGCTCGTGGCCTTGACCCGCCCCAGAGTCCATCCTTTCCCCCTCCCTGGTCCCACCTCCCCTTCTACACCCCTTCCTCCATCTGTCTGGCTCCTAAAGTCCCTGGGCCACCAGAGGTGATGAGGACAATGCTAGGATGTCGGTCTCCCTCAAGAGTCACTGCGTGGCTGTTTGCTCCTGAGAGTTTTCCATCTTCCAGAAAGAGGGGTTGCTTATAGGACACCTACGTCCTCTCCTTCCCTCCTTATGGAACAACAATACTTTGCATAAGTGTTACCGGTTGTGAGAGCAGTTCACGTTCAGTTTCTCATTCAGTGATTGTCATGATACTGTAATCTCACTGATTGTGGTTCCTCATTGATAAAAAGAGATGATAGTGCATCCCTAACAGAGCTGTGGTGAGCAATAAATAATGAACGAAACAGGCATAGCTTGGGGTCTGGCAAACAGTACATGTCCATTCCACAGCTGAGTGCTTTCCTCAACTTCTCTCCTGATTCCAAGCAGAGGACTCTTTTATGCCACAGAGTAGGTACTTAATAGGGCTTCCCAGGTGGCGCACTGGTAAAGAATCTGCCTGTCAATGCAGGAGATGCAAGAGACTCAGATTCAATCCCTGGGTCAGGAACATTGCTTGGAGTAGGAAATGGGAACCCACTCCAGTATTATTGCCTGGAGAATCCCATGGACAGAGAAGCCCAGTGGGCTACAGTCCACGGGGTCACAGAGAGTTGGACATGACTGAGTGACTGAGCATGCAGGCACGCAGGAACTCAATAAACATTTGATGGATGAGTGATAAACTGTCCTCGCCCTTTCCCATCTCTCCCAAAGTGAGAGGAATGTTTATTTGCAGCTCCAAGACACTGGGAGCTCTGCAAACAGGGAGTGGCAGCTGGGACGTCCTCCAGGCAGCACGAGAGGCCCAGGCCCCAGGGCTGGCTCCCAGCAGGTGCCCTGCCCAGCCTGCACCAGTGGTCTCTGCAGGGGAGGGAAGCTGACTGGCCTTCGCCCTGGCTGGCTGGCTGTCCCTCCCTGCCCAGATGTACCAAGAGAAGCAAAATGGCTTTGGAAAGGCCCACTCTGCTGGCATGGTCATTTCCAGCAGACAAATGAGAATGCTCCCCTGTTGAAATCGAGCAGGACCCTGTGGGGCCCTCGTGGGTGCAAATGCATCCTGTTTCTTTTTCTTTTTTGGTTGTGCCATGCGGCTTGTGGCACCTTAGTTCCCCAACCAGGGATTGAACCCAGGCCCTCAGTGAAAGCTCAGAGTCCTAACCACTGGTCTGCCAGGGAATTCTTCATGCCCCAGCCCCCACTGCCCTCTCATTTCTTGTTTGTGCTGGCTTGGCCAAAAAGTTGAGGTAACAGAAAAACCCAAACGAAATTTTTGGCCCACTCAATAGAAAAAGGCTGTGGTCTCAGGCCTTCCCTGAGTTCTAAAGACCACATTCAAGCGGTTACTAATTAGGGAAGTATGGGAACACAGAAGCAAAGGAAAAGCGATCAGGAAATTATAGTTCAGCTGTAAAACAGAGTCCTAATCACACATGGGATCCCCAGTTGGCTCAGTGGTAAAAAAAATCCGCCTGCCGATGTAGGAGACTCAGGTTCGATCCCTGGGTCAGGGAGAGCCCCTGGAGCAAGAAAGGGCAGCCCACTCCAGTATTCTTGCCTGGAGAATCCCCATGGGCAGAGGAGCCTGGCAGGCTACAGTCCAGGGGTTGCAGATTCAGACACAATTGAGCACATGCACAGAGTCACAATTACACATGAAAGTCTGACTCATACCCTGGAGCTGTTCTGCAGAAACTAAGACCCACATCCAGTGCAGGAAGGTGACTACATGCTGACCACAAGCACGAAGACCCCAGGCTGCTTGGAACCAGGTGGTTGGTATTTTCTTGTGAAACTTCACCATGCTACCTCACCAGGCACCAATCAGAGGACTGATATAAGATGATCACTCACCCTGAAACCCACTCCTTTTTATCCCTAAAAACCTTAAGCCCAGGTCAGCCAATAAAGTGGATCTGAGACAAACCTACCCACCCATCTTCTCGGTTCCCACCCTATCAATAAAACTTTCTCTGCTCCAAAAGGAAATCAGTCCTGAATATTCATTGGAAGGACTGATGCTGAAGCTGAAACTCCAATACTTTGGCCACCTGATGCAAAGAACTGACTCATTGGAAAAGACCCCAGTGCTGGGAAAGGTTGAAGGTAAAAGGAGAAGGGGACGACAAAAGACGAGATGGTTGGATGGCATCACTGACTCGATGGACATGAGTTTGAGTAAGCTCCAGGAGTTGGTGATGGACAGGGAGGCCTGGCGTGTTGCAGTCCATGGGGTTGCAGAGTCGGACACGACTGAGTGACTGAACTCTCTCTGCTCCAAACTCTCATGCTTTGGTTTGTTTAGCCTCAGGGCCAGGCTCCGGAACTTGGGTTTGACAGCACTGCTGCTGGGGACCGTTCTCTGGGGATCAGCACTGCATCACGATTGGTTTTCTTTCTTCCTTTCCTTTTTCTGGCTGCGCAGTCTGGCTTGTGCAGTTCCCCGACCAGGGATTGAACCCAGGGCTGAGGCAGTGAAAGCAGGAGTCTGAGCCTCTGGACCGCCAGGGAATTCCCTGTGATGGACTTCCCGAATGCTTTAGTATCCAAGGGGCCTTGCAGAACACCTGATCCAGAGCTCTCAAAAGCTGCTCAAGCAGTACCCTATCCTCGACCGTCACTTCCACCTGAGCACATCCAACCTCACCTGCTTTAGCGATATACAGGGCTTGCAAGTTGGAGAGGGCAATGGCACCCCACTCCAGTACTCTTGCCTGGAAAATCCCATGGACGGAGGGGCCTGGTGGGCTGCAGTCCATGGGGTCGCTAGGAGTCAGACACGACTGAGTGACTTCACTTTCACTTTTCACTTTCATGCATTGGAGAAGGAAATGGCAACCCACTCCAGTGTTCTTGCCTGGAGAATCCCAGGGACGGGGGAGTCTGGTGGGCCACCATCTGTGGAGTCGCACAGAGTAGGACACGACTGAAGCGACTTAGCAGCAGCAGCAGCAGCAGCAGCAGCAGCAGCAGGGCCTGCAGGTAAAATGCAGTTGGCCAAAAGGGTTCTGCCCCAGTGTTGTTTCAAAATAAAAGCTGAAGAACTACTGACCTCGGGCAAGCCCTTCATGCTGCACAAGGAAACTGAGGCCAGAGGAGTTGAGGGACCCACCTGAGGCGAGTCACACAGACCTGAGGGAAGCAGAGCAACATTGTTTTCTGTGGTGTCAGTGAAGGCGATGGCCCTGGACTAGGGGCAAAGCTGCCCTGCTGACAGGCGTCTCCTGATCCATCCCGAGGACGATCCCCGCCGAGGTTCAACATGAAGGCCTCCTCTCTATAACCCCAGTGAGGGCTGGGGCTTAGGCACCAGGGTGGAGGATCCTTCTATGAAGAACTGCAGATGTCTGCCCCCAAAGGTTTTAGGTGCCGCCACCAGCCCCCTCTCTCTCTGGGTCCTCCTCGCCTCTGTTCTCCCAAACACACTGAGCAGGCTCTTTCCTCTGGCATGCATTCTTTCTCCCTTTCCACGATTCTCCTAAGTTTCCCTCCACCTTCTGCCTGGTTCCTTTTTTTTCTCCCCCTGTGAACTTCTTGAAGCTTGGTTTCCATCTGTATTCCTCCTGGGCTTGAGATTAAGTCCAAAGTTCAGCACCAAGAGAAATATCAGCAGAAGTCGATTGTGTATTTGAAAGTTGTTACAGCAAGTACAAATTTGTTTAAAGGATGTTAGATTGGTGTGCATGTAACGAAAACCATGTTTTGCAACCACACCAGCATATTTGGCAATGTGAAACACTTCCATAAGAACTGGTCTCACCTTCCAAGGCCTTTACAACATGGTTTCTTCTGATTGTTATCATCTACTATGCTTCCCATGCACCTTCAGTCAGTCAGTTCAGTTGCTCAGTCGTGTCTGATTCTTTGCGACCCCATGA
>SJYC01107672.1:0-32815 GCA_006408675.1 Madoqua kirkii | reverse complement strand
TTCCACAGTTTATTGTGATCCACACAGTCAAAGGCTTTGGCATAATCAATAAAGCAGAAATTGATGTTTTTCTGCTAACATGTGAGATGAGTGCAATTGTGCGGTAGTTTAAGCATTCTTTGGCATTGCCTTTCTTTGGGACTGGAATGAAACCTGACCTTTTCCAGTCCTGTGGCCACTGCTGTTTTCCAAATGTGCTGGCATATTGAGTGCAGCACTTTCACAGCATCATCTTTCAGGATTTGAAATAGCTCAACTGGAATTCCATCACCTCCACTAGCTTTGTTTGTAGTGATGCTTCCTAAGGCCCACTTAACTTCACATTCCAGGATGTCTGGCTCTAGATTAGTGATCACACCATCATGGTTATCTGGGTCATGAAGATCTTTTTTGTATAGTTTTTCTGTGTATTTTTGCCACCTCTTCTTAATATCTTCTGCTTCTGTTAGGTCCTTACTGTTTCTGTCCTTTATAGAGCCCATCTATGCATGAAATATTACCTTGGTATCTCTAATTTTCTTGAAGAGATCTCTAGTCTTTCCCATGCTATTGTCTTCCTCCTTTTCTTTGCACTGATTGCTGAGGAAGGCTTTCTTATAATTGGGGTATAATCACCTATATCCCAATGCAAAATAAAAAGTTGGAAAATAAAAGAGAAAATCCTGGTTTTGCTTCATGGCATAGCTCACTCACTCCCCCTTCCTATATAATTTTCCTTAAGTACTCTGCCAACAGCTACTGTCTACCATCCACGGTCAGCACTTCATCCGAGACAATTATATCTACCAATCCCCCTTACTCGTGTGCATGAGCACACCATCTTTCCCCAATTAGACTGGAAGTTGACTCATTCTCTGAAGAGGTGGTTTCCACAAATGACCAGTCTGCAGGACAGTGCCAACCGGCTGCAAAAGAATCTCCCCTGAAAACTTACTAAAAGGCAGGGATTTGGACTGTGTGGAAGGAGATGATCTCATAAATCTGGGTGTCAACAGGCAGAGAGCACAGATATTACATGACAACGTGGGTGGAACTCTGGAAACAGCACGATTAAATTCCTAGTTGATTTTTAAAAATTTATTTTTGGCTGTGCTGGGTCTTTGTTGCTGTGCAGGTTTGTCTCTAGCTTTGGGGAAGAGGGCTACACTCTAGTCGCTGGCATAGGCTTCTCGTCGCCGGGGCGTCTCTTGTTGCAGGGCACAGGCTCTAGGGCGTGTGGCATCTGGGCTCTGGAGCACAGGCTCAGTAATTGTGGCACATGGACTTAGTTGCTCTGCCACATGTGGGATCTTCCTAGACCAGGCATCGAACGCCTGTCTCTTGAATTGGCAGCGGGGTTCTTTACCATTGAGCCACCAGGGAGGCCCAACTCCTGGCTGGTTTTGATGATGCTCTTGAATTGACAGGTTGGGAACAGCTGCCCCTAGAGAACCGAGCGCAGAGCTCTGTACACGCACTCCTATGTCCCACGCTTCTTGACTGGTAATGAGTTTGATCCTATACCTGTGTCTGCTGCTCTAAGTGGGGAAAGAATACTGTGATTTGGGTACCCAACAGGTGTCAGGGCCTGTGCCTATTTACATGCATTATTTATTCCTTCTAATAACAATCTGAAGTGGTATTCTCATTGGGCACGAGAAATCTGAGGGTGTGAAGGACTTGTTTTAGGACTTACTGTTATAGGACATGGAACTCTGCTCAAGGTTATGTGGCAGCCTGAATGAGGAGTTTCGGGGAGAATCAGTTTAGTTCAGTCACTCAGTTGTGTCTGACTCTGTGACCCCATGGACTGCAGCACGCCAGGCTTCCCTGTCCATCACCAACTCCTGAAGTTTGCTCAGACTCATGTCCACTGAATGGGTGATGCCATCCAACTATTTCATCCTCTGTCGCCCCTTCTCCTCCTGCCTTCAGTCTTTCCCAGCATCAGGGTCTCTTCTAATGAGTTGGCTTTTTGCATCAGGTGGTCAAAGTACTGGAGCTTCAGCTTCAGCATCAGTCCTTCCAATGAATGTTCAGGACTGATTTTCTTTAGGATGGACTGGTTTGATCTTGCAATTTAAGGGACTCTCAAGAGTCTTCTCCAACACCACAGTTCAGAGGCATCAATTTTTTGTTGTTTAGCTTTCTTTATGGTCCAACTCTCACCTCCATGACTACTGGGAAAACCACAGCTTTGACTAGATGGACAAAGCTGTCCATCTAGTCAAAGTAGTTGTCAAAAGTTGTCAAAGTACTGTCTCTGCTTTTTAATATGCTGTCTAGGTTTGTTATAGCTTTTCTTCCAAGGAGCAAGCGTCTTTTAATTTCATGGCTGCAGACACCATCTGCAGTGATTTGGGAACCCAAGAAAATAAAGTCTGTCACTGTTTCCACTGTTTCCTCATCTATTTGCCATCAAGTGATGGGACTGGATGCCATGATCTTTGTTTTCCGAATGTTGATTTTTAAGCCAGGTTTTTCTTTCCTCTTTCACTTTCATCAAGAGGCTCTTTAGCTTCTCTTCACTTTCTGCCATAAGGGTGGTGTCATCTGCATATCTGAGGCTATTGCTATTTCTTCCTGCAATCTTGATTCCAGCTTGTGCTGGATGTCCGGCATTTTGCATGATGTACTCTGCATATAAGCTAAAAAAGCAGGGTGACACTATACAGCCTTGACGTACTTGTTTCCCAATTTGGAACCAGTCCATTGGAGAATGGATACATGTATATGGGTGGCTGAGTCCCTCTGCTGTCGACCTGAAACCATCACAACATTGTTAATTGGCTGTACTCCAATATAAAATAAAAGTTAAAAGAAAAGAATAAAAGAGAGCAGACATAAACACACTTGGAATGAAAAAAATGAAAATTAAGAACTTGTTTTAGTGCATAGTTGTAATATGGCAAGAGGCAGAATCTGACCCTGATGATGGACTCCAAGCCTTTCTACTTACCAGAGGGCATAGAGCCAGTGGCTAGTATCTGGCTTGCAAATAACTTTTATTTAGACAGTACAATGTTTAAAAATTAACAAAACAAAGCCCTGCCAACATTTCTAAATTGGATGTTCTGTATAAATACCTGGATTTCTGGCTTCTCTTTGGGGTGGAAGAGGTTTGGTAACACTGGGGCCCACATTCCTGTGTGGCAACAATCAAATGCACCTTCAGATGGGATGGGTGCCCTAGAACTCACCAGTCCCCACTGTTCCCCACTGTCCACAGCGGGACCAGCTTCTCTGACACTCTGCTCTCAACCTAGCCCCTATGGGCCTCTGAAGGTGCAACTACTGCACTATTTATTACCTTGCTTTCCACTGCTACGAAATCCAAAGGCAGCGTTTTTTTGATTTGTCTTTTAAAGACTCATTTTTGGCTGCCCTGTGTCTTCACAGCTACTTGAGGGCTTTCTCCAGTTGAGGTGAGCAGGGGCTAATTTCATTGAGGCACACAGGCTTCTCATTGTGCTGACTTATATTGTGGAGCATGGGCTCCAGGCACAACAGCTTAGTTACTCCAAAGCATGTGAGATCTTCCCAAACCAGGGATCAAACCCAGGTGGATTTGGCAGGTGGATTCTTAACCATTAGACTACAAAGGAAGCCTGGCAGCCTCTTTTTATTGCACCATCTTGTATGGGTCTCTCATCAAAGAGGTAGGTACATTTTTGATCTCGTGATTTCAATACTAAGGAAGCTACCTGGTGATACATCATCGAGGAAAGCTGGGGTATTTGTTCCCTAAGCTTCACGTTCTGGCTCTAGCCTATTAAAATTATTTATTCTTTAAAACAGGGGAAATAAGCCAACTCATCTACTTGCTCCTTTTCAATGGTATATACAATGAAGTGGGCAATGCCATCAAGTGGAAGAGAGATTCCACCTTGAATTGCCTTAGCCAGAGAGGCTGGGACGCTGATGACCACTGTTTACAGGGCCATTCAGGAACTAGAAGTGAAATACCTACTCATCTTTCTATGCTGTTGTCCCTTATTTTTTCATTAAACCATTTTACATATTACTGATCTCCTGTGTGCCAGGAACCATGTTTGAGATACAAGGATGAAGATATTCAAGGTGGTCATTTAAAAAGCCAGAGATACAGACTGCACTTTTGAAGTGGTGCTTCATTTTGGATCCCTTTTCTGTTTGTTCATTTCCTTAAACAAGCTACTACTGCTGCTGATCAACATGTTTCATTCTATACATTTCTAATGTCTGTTCCTATGTTTTGGAGAATGTAAGCAGAGATATTAAATTCTTTGAGTGTCAGTGTAATGAGCGAATACATAAATCTCTTTGTCAGATAGGACTGAATCTCATGGGGGTAGGAGTTCACGTTCACTGAACACTTACCAAGAAACTCTCAGGCATTTGTATACCTCATTTCCTAAAAATGAGCCCAAGAGGCAGGTATTCTGATTTTAAAGGTAAATAAAACAGGACTGAATGTGAAGGTCCCATTAACTCTAAATCTTCAACTCTTCTTAACACTGTCAATGGGCTCCCTGGAGACCTCTCAGAACAACAACCTGGGATATATCCCTGGTTTCTCAGCGTCCTCTATAAACTAAGGATCATCTCCAGGCATCGTGTAAGAAGTGCACCTCTTCACTTTATTCCCTAATCTGCATGGAAACTATTGCGAAAACTCCTTTTTCAATTCTCAGTTTCAAATGAGCAAGCCACTCTTCTCCTGAACCCTTTCAATGTCTTTCCATTTCTTAACAGGGATGTGAAGCAAATTTATCTGGTCGCTGCAAGTACTTTGTTCTACATTCAACACACCTTCCATTCTCTCAGAGATGGAACCTCCGACTCTGTAAGTCAGGTAGGTATTCAAATAGGAGAATTAAAACAGGGTCACAGAGAGGAAGGCTAAAGAATTTGACATTTTTGTGTTTACTTGTATCGAGGAAAAAGAGCACACAGATGCATCCACAGTATTTAATTTGTTTGGATAATAGTTACAGAGAAACAGGTACACTCCATATACAATTACCAATACTTTTTTATACAGTTCATATTTCAGTACATCAACACTATTTTATTTACACTCTATTTATGTACATTAACATCTTCTAAAGTCAGTGCATTGTCAACAAGTTTTATACAGTAATTTACAAGGTGAATGTAGTTAGTTAATTTAATAAATTTTCTGCTAGTCATGAATTAAAAAAATTAATTACAACCAATGTAACAAACACAGTCAAACAACATTAGTAGATTGTGCTACCTGCTTAAATAAAACATCTGTAAGGAAATTATTTAAAATCTTCCACGTTTTCATGGGACTTGTCCAGTTAGGAATGGACAGATTTTATACATGGAAAATCATGAAACTCTAAAGTCTGCATTTTGTCTGACTTCATTATATTATAGCATTTAGGCCACTCCTTCCTACTTGCAACTACAGTCTTCTTCTGAATAGGCTTTCAACTCAGCCATTTACCTGTGTAAATGCTCTGAGAACTGGTTAGTAATCAACCTTAGGTATCAAAACACAAACGCTTAATTACATTGGTACCTACTATCTATGAGGAAGGAAGGGTAATGGAATCTGACAGTTAATGAGAATCAACTTCCAGAGTCCAGGTGAATGAAAAAGTGAAATATTTACCTTGAATATATATTTAGAAACAACACAGAAAAAAAATGCTGCCTGAAATAAATAACATTTATATTTTTGTTCCAGTCTTTAATTATGGGAGGATAAAATGAAGTGTGCAAAGAAACATAACTTTTGATGACCAGTACTATTAAGAAAAAAGCAAATGGAGATGCAAACAAAAAATTTAGTTTCTAAATCCCCCAACTGCATTAAAAATACTTATACATTATCAACGTTTGGGATGTGTTTTGTTTTTAAATTTAATATGATAGGGGAAAATAACCCCATCAAGTTAATTTATAGCCCTTACAGCCATCAAATATGAACAAGTTTTGAAAAGTTCATCAGCACATATTCTTTTTTTAAAGTGCAAAACAAAGAAACAAAGAACAAACAACCACTAACTGCAAAACACCATCTAGCTTTGTGGCCCTGTTCCCTCTCAGACACTGTGCAACAGTGCGTGGAAGGATGGTGTCAATGTCGGCCGTCACTCCCCTCCCACCCTCAGCAGTGGAGGGGTATGTTTTTGAGGGCACTTGAAGTACCCTCAGAGCAAGCTGCCTCTATCTGGAGGGCTACTTTATTTTAGCTGGATCTCCCACGATGCTTTTTTTTTTTCCTACAGGGTCTCCCAACCAAGGCCCTGGGGAGAAGGCACGCAGCTCTTAAGAGAGCCTCCCTTTCAGACTGACCACTTACACATGTCTCTACTACAATGACACAACGACAAAAACAAAAAGCAATGAAGATACAGAAAGAGTGGGAAGATGGTTTAAAAAGTAAATTGAAAAATCTGTGTCCATGCTGTAAGAGTCCTTCACACGCCTTCATGATCTCGCTTTCTCCATCGTGTCAGTCGCTACAATGGAATAAAACTTCAGGAAAAAGGAGGTAGCATGTCATGTCGTCCCCAGACAACACTACAATTTTTTGTTTTACTTTGACTCCAAGGAGATTCGTAGTATTCTGTTATGATTATTGGTAAACTATATTCGCTACAGGGTTGTTCGTGTCTGGACAAGCACAATTTAGTTCTTATTTGGTCCCAGGTGGCTGGTGCCAAACCCTTTTGTTTACAGGCTAATGGTGGGCTCTGCCTGAAAGCTCTCTACCAGGGAGCTTACGTGAGACACTTCCAAACAAAATTATCACTACTGGTATGTTAACTGCTATTTTAATTAGGTTTTTTTTTTTAATTTTGTGCTTCAGGGTCACAGGATAAAATAAGTACACATTGAGCTTGCCTTCCAGCGACGCTTCTGCCAAATGTCAGCTACAGGGAGCCATCTCCCTCATCCCCAGTCTGCCTAGCAGCCAGAGTGGTAGCTTCACTGTAACACACAGTACTTTTTGTAATCAGACTCGAAGTCTTCGTCCATGCTGCTTGTGTCTGCCATCTTTTTGCCATCGATCTTTGGCAGAAATTGTGCATAGTCTATCCCCTGCTGCTCATAGAAAAGAATGTAGGCAGAGTCGGTGTCAATTTCATCAGGGTGAAGTTCCTGGAGGAGCAAGAAAAGTCTTTAACAAAAAAGCCGGGCTTCCCTGGTGGCTCAGATGGTAATAATCTGCCTGCAATGCGGGAAATCTGCGTTAAATCCCTGGTGGGGAAGATGCCCTGGAGGAGGGATGCAACTCACTCCAGTATTCTTGCCTGGAGAATCCCCACGGACAGAAGAGCCTGGTGGGCCCCAGTTCATGGGGTCGCAAAGAGTCAGACACAATTGAGCTAAGCACATAGCATACACGCTGACTCTAAATCCTCACCAGGGAAGGGAGGACCAACCCTCTTTCATGACTAAAACTGACTGCTTCCAATCAGCTTAATATTTTGGCTATCTCATACCTGCCCCTAAAATAAGAACCATTATTTTCAATGTTTGGTTTTGGGAAAATATACAGGCCATAGACAAGTCCAAAGAATGACAGAAAACAAAATAACACATTAAATTTTAATAGCTCAAAAGATAATAATTTTTTCTCATTAATCAATACCTTCTATTTTTTTCACTGTTTTCATTTTCTGCTCTGCATATCACTTTTTTGGGGTGAAGGGGCATGCTGTGTGGCTTGTGGGATCTTAGTTCCCTGACCAGGGATGGAACCCAGGCCCTGACAAGTCTCAGCCTCTGGACTGCCAGGGAATTCCCTGCGTGTCACTTTTATTCCTTTATATTGAAGGCATCTATATATGGATTCTAATGGAAACAACTACTTTTTATTCAGGAGAAAAGGATTTGCTGGTAGCTCAGTGGTAAAGAATCTGCCTGCCAATGCAGGAGACACAGGTTTGATCCCTGGTCCAGGAAGATCCCTTGGAGAAGAAAATAGCAACCCACTCCAGCATACTTGCCTGGAGAATCCCATGGATAGAGAAGCCTGGTGTGCTACAGTCTATGGGGTTGCAAAGAGCAGGACATGACTTAGTGACTAAACAACAATAATTCTGGAGAAAATCCATTATTTCAACAAATGTCCTCTAGATCTGTTGACATTTCTGTTTCTTTTATTAAAAGAGCAGGGACATTTACCTTACAGCTGCTGTCATTGTAACAGTACCACTTGCTATTTGGGTTTTTGGCATAAGTGACGTAATGGCCCCCGCCCAGAATTCCTGAATGGCACTGTAAGAGAGAAGAAAGGGGAGGTGTATTAGTAGTTGACAATCCTCAGGCCAGGGCAGGTATCAGGATCCAATCCAAGGAAAAGTGTTTTCCTTCTTCCAAAAACAAACCAAGAAGGAAAACTGAAAATTTTAAAACTTTGAATCTTACCATTCTATTGTTGTAATTATTTTTGGAAAGCAAAATTCCTCAGAAACACACACTTCTGAATGGCTTAAGCCTGTGACTCCACCTAGAAGATTACATGACTATTCCCTTTATTAAACTGTAAGCATCTTGGATTCTACCCAAAAGGCCAAGATATTTACTGCTAACTTAGTCTATCACCAAGCTCACTGCCTTGCAAATAAGCAGGCTCTGAAAAAATGATGAATGAATGAAGATGAACAAACCAGCCACTGAAAAGGTAGATCACTCTAAAAATCATACAAGAAACCACTTACTGAAATTGCATATAGGTTATAAATAGGTTTAACATGAATATCTTCTCTTTGGTCATCAGTACTGTCTTCTTCACTGTGGTTTTCAAGCTGACCGTTGCTGTAGCCATTGCCACATGCCTCATGCTCATAAAGGAATCCATTGGCCAAAGCTACTTCGTGGTCCTGCGGGGTGACCAGCTCAGGTTGGCTGCCCCCCAGCATGTGCCTCGGCTCAAGGCATCAGACAGCTCACAAATGTGGCCAGCCCCATTCTCTTTGCTGGCATCCAAGTTCTCCTTACTACTCGACAATTTGTTTTTGCTGCCGATTTGGGGTAGGCGGAGCCGCCCTTTGCTCCTCCCTAAAGTCCTAGGGCTGCTGTTAGGGCTGCTGTTTTTGCTGGAGGGACAGCTCGTTCCACTTTTTCTTGATATAGATGGTGAACCTGTGAGAGGGAAGAAAAGATAAATCCAAATGTCACAAGTTAAACCAGCCACCAAAAGCTAACTCTGCAGTCAACTGCGCAAGTATACACAAAAAGGAAAAGACAGGGGCATCCTGACTGGCGAGGCTTTACTCCTATCATGTGGCCAATAAGTTACATTCTTGTCTTCCTCAATGCCAACCCTCTCAAGGCAGCAAGGTCCTGAAAACGTGAGGTACAGTTAAGTATGGACTTAGAAAAAGAGCAGAAAGATGATTTAGGGCAGATTCAGTTCAAAATAATATTAGATGAAAGGGTTTGACAAATATGCATTCTTCTTTAGATTAAAAAATATGACCATAAGCTATCAAGCACTTACTCCTGCAAAGCGTGACATTGGAAACTTTATTATCTCTACCTCTCACAACAATCCTGCAAAGGAGCGGGTCTCAAACAGCTCCTGACTCTTTTATATACCCTTAAAAATTGTTGAGGATCTTGAGAACTTTTGTTTTTGAGAGTTCCATTTATCAGTATTTACCATGTTATATATTTACCATATTAGAAGTTAAAACTGAGGAATTCGAGAAACACAAGACACATATATTTCATTGACAATATCACGTATATGTTGGCTCTAAGTCAACCTGTGAGAGAATGAAAGTGAAAAGCCAGATACTTAGCTTTTGTTTTTTTCTTTTGGCTGCACTGTATGGCTTGTGGCATCTTTAGTTTCCTTACCAGGGACTGAACTTGGGGCTACCGCAGTGAAAGCGCCAAGTCCTAACTACCAGACTGCCAGGGGATTCCCAGATATTTAGTATTTTATGAATACGGTTCTGATCTTCAGAAAGGGTCTCAGGCACCCTCTAGGGGTTTCCCCAAATTTTACTTTGAGAACCTCTGCTATAAGCAAACAAGGATGACAACTATCATTCATAATCACCAAATGCCAGGTGCTATGTAAAGTGCTTTACTCTCCATAGTATTTATTTATTTGGCTGCACTGGATCCTGGTTATGGCATGAGGGACCTTCCTTGCAGTGCCCAGGCTCAGCAGTGGAGGTGCTTGGGCTTAGTTGTCCTGCAGCAGGTGGGAGCTTAGTTCCCCCACCAGGCACTGAACCCTGGACCCTTGCAATGCAAGTGGATTCTTAACCCCTAGACCACCAGGGAAGTCTTAATTCTTGATGTATCAATTTCTCACTCTGTGAACTTAGGATTTTCTTCTTTTTATGAATGAGAAAAGAGATTTAGTGAGGCTCTATCTCTTGCTAAAACTCACATAGCTCAAACGTAGATAGGTCTGAGTCCAGAAGGATCCTGGTACAACCAAGCTGTTGCTCTAGAGTGGAAGATGGAGGGAAACGTGCAGCCTAGAGGGGTCCCAGGAAGGCCCCCCTCTGGAGTGAGGCTTGGGCTCCTCACCTTTAGGACTACTGATGATGTTGGCACTCAGTGAGGATGGGCTCTTACTCAGGAGCACGGCATCTTCCCCAGCGGAGTTCTGAGTATCTGCTTTCTTCACCTCTCCTGCCGGGATCCTGGGCTCAGAGAGGTCATCCCCCTGGGGTGTGAGTGGTTTACGGTGACAGAAAGCTGGGTCCCTCGGCACCAGAAAAGCACTAGGGTCAAAACTTTCACGAGGAAATTTAACAATTTTCTGTGATTTTATCCATCGACCATTTACAAACTGAAATCGTTTGAGATGAATAATCTGGAGAAAAAGAGAAAACAGTTGTAGTAACATGTTCTGAAGACACAAATTACACACTAAAAAAAAAAAGTCTAAAACATATGTAAATGTTCCAAAAATATGTCTTCCTCCAGGCAAAGAATATATGTTCTTATGTAACCTAGTTAACAGGCCACTGCCCTTTAGTATGTGGCTAAAATGGTAATCCCCCTAATTTCATAAACAATGTAGATCCAAACTCTCTCCCAAATGTCTTCAACATAGGAGCCTCTTCTTCTGTGTCCTCTGGGCTTGTGACTCATACTGACCTTTACCTCTCTCCAATATCATCCACTCACAAATACACGAGGCTAGAATACTATAGACTGAATCATTTGAAATGAAGTGAAGGCGTTTTTAACAGATGAAAGTTACCCAGCCTCCAACAGGAGGCCTCTCCTTTCTTAACATTTCTGTTGGCTGTGATCCGGGGTTTCACTGTCCGGAAGAGCATAAGAATCTCCCTTCTCCTTTCTGGCTTCTCTCTTTCTTTTCAAAACCAATGAACTTCTTCAGGCTTAAACACAATGTTATTATGCTCCCTATCGTGAGCATACTCTTGAGAGTCCCTTGGACTGCAAGATCCAACCAGTCAATCCTAAAGGAAATCAGTTCTGAATATTCATTGGAAGGACTGATGCTGAAGCTGAAACTCCAATACTCTGACCCCCTGATGTAAAGACCTGACTCACCGGAAAAGACCCTGATGCTGGGAAAGACTGAGGGTGGGAGAAGGGGACGACAGAGGATAAGATGGTTGGATGGCATCACCGACTCAATGGACATGAGTTTGCTTAAGCTCCGGGAGCTGGTGATAGACAGGGAAGCCTGGCATGCTGCAGTCCATGGGATCACAAAAAGTCGGATGTGACTGAGTGATTGCACTAATTGATTGTGGTCACAGATATTTGGGTGGCTACCTCTACCCTAAATGCTTAACTATTTACTATTTACATAAAAAGAATCCCTCTCTAAGGGCCATGCTGGTATATGGATGTAACAAAAGCCCATCAAGCTATCACAACATAACATTTACTCCTCATTATTCTTTGTGTTCAGCTGCTAAGTCATGTCTGACTCTTTGTGATTCCATGGACTGAACTGTAGCCTGCCAGAGTGATTCCTCTGTCTGTGGGATTTCCTAGGCAAGAATACCGGAGTGGGTTTCCATTTCCTTCTTCAGGGGATGTTCCCACCTCAGAGATTGAACCTGAATTTCTTGTCTCAAAAACACAGTTTTATAAATGCTGATACTTCATGATATGTGATGTTTTATGTGATGGTCATATGAGTATAAATGTCAAAATTCATCAAACTAGATATTTTAAATCTATGAATTTTATTCCATGTTAACTATATACCTCAATCAAAAAAAAAAACACCTTACCCCTTCCCACTTACCTGTTCTCAAGCCTGTCCCTATGCTCAGCTTCCCATCCCTGCGCTGTGCTTAGTTGCTCAGTTGTGTCCGACTCTTTGCGACCCCATGGACTGTAGCCTGCCAGGCTCCCCTCTGTCCATGGGGATTCTCCAGGCAAGAATAGTGGAGTGGGTTGCCATGCCCTCCTCCAGGGAATCTTCTCAACCCAGGGATCAAACTGAGGTCTCCAGAATTGCAGGCAGATTCTTTACCAGCTGAGCCACCAGGGAAGTCCATAAGTATTGAAGTGGGTAGTCTATCCCTTCTCCAGGGATCTTCCTGACCCAGAAAATTGAACTGGGGTCTCCTGCATTTCAGGTGGCTTCTTTACAAGCTGAGCTACCAGTGAAGCTATCTCTGGAGCTAGCCAATCTGTGTTAGAACTAGCCAATCTCTGTTAGTAATTTCTTGTGCTTCTTTCCCTGGGGAGTTGTTCTTGTCTCCATTCAGTCTCACAGAGTGGTAGGAAGAAGATATGAATAAAAAAATAGACACAAGGTCTGGTTATCAGTATGATTTCCTTCCTTATGGAAAAAAGCTTTCTTAAATGAATAGGAAGAACTGACACTTTCAACTCTTGACAATCAACAGGAGAGACTCCTAATCAATCCATGAATGGAGAAGGCAGAAGTGCATCAAATCGGAAAGAACATACTAGCCCTCGTGTACCTGGTGCACACACATTTAACTTGGTGGTGCCTGTGCCTATGTGACCAAGCGCAGTGGGACCGGAGGCTCAGGCTCCCCTGCTCTTCTACAGTCTGTGAAGCGCGAGCCTCAAGCTTCCTCTCTCCCTAGAGCTAGAAGTGCTTCCACCTTCTCCTGAAGTTCAGCCTCACCAGGTTTTACCACTTGGGGCACTTCTCGCACGTCTCCCTCAACTGTAGTTACTGGTCCATTTGACTTCTCTTCCCTTGGAGGCTGCACCCTCTTTAGAATACAAAACTAGTAAATGTCTGTAGGACAATTCAGGTCTGCATACACCAGCAAAAATGTTTTATGTATGTAAATATTTGGTTGAACTGCGTGGCTTATGGGATCTTAGTTCCCTTAGTTACCAGGGACTGAATTGCCAATGAAACTGCTGAGTCCAAAACACTGGACTGCCAGGGAATTCCCAGCAAAAGCATTTTAAACACTGAGCAAGAGAGATTATTCTCAAAAATTCTTATTTGTTACAGCTTCTTTCCTTCAAGCTAGACTGCTACTCTCTCAGAGGTGAGGTTGTAACATACCAGGATGGGGGGAAGCCTCCAGAGATCTAGCTTCTTGGTTGCCAAGCAGTGGGTCTTACACTTGGAGCAGTAGTACATCTCATTTTCTCCCAGTTCCTCCTCGCTGGTGAAAGCTCGGAGACAGCTGTCCAGGTTGATGGGCTCAGCTTGTGCACGGCGACTCTGTTCCACACTCTTGTGCTCATCTACAACCTGCAGGTGGAGGAAACAAGAGGAAGAAGGGGTAGGAGGGAGAAGGGGTAGGAGGGAGAAGGGGTAGGAGGGAGTTTAGAACGGTCACCTGCTCTGCATCATCCTCTTGGTGACTCAACCTCATTTACTTTAAAAATACAACCAAACCAGAGTCTGAGGAAAGAGAGCATTTGTACATTTATTCCCAGATATCACATCAATAACATCTTTGATCAAATTTTACTTAAATGACCATAGCTTTTTGGGAAAAATTTCTGCATGCTACTAAATGACAAAAACAAAACCAACAAGGAATTGCCTGTTTACTTTACAATTTTGAAATCCAAAAACAGCTTATATGTGGGCTGGCTTTCAAGTCAGGGGTGTTGAGGTTAGGACATTTATTTTTTTTAACAGGGACAGGGGACATTATTAGTATGCTGCAGGCTCTACAGAGGTTGGAGAAATAATATCACTGGAACACAGAGGCCAGATCTGGATTAAATAAGAAAGGGTACAGACAAACTCACCTTGAGAGGACAGTCACCAGGGCATTAAAACCCAAAGCCACAATCATTTGCATGTTGATGCCAAGTCGTAACACAAGAGTTATCAAAACACTATGTGTATACTGAAGAGCAACTAAGCCCGTGTGCCACAACTATTGAGCCTGTGCTCAAAACCCTGGGAGCTGTGACTACTGAAGCCCTCACACCCTAACTCCTGTGCTCTGCAACAAGAGAAGCCTCCGCCATAAGCCCGAGCACCGCAACTGGAGAAAAGCCTGAACAGCAGTGAAGACACAGCACAGCCGAAATACATAAATAAACAAAATTACGAATATAAAAAACACCATGTGTATCATTACCTGTCTCTTGCCTCTTGGTGCCTTTTTATTTGACATGGTTAACAAAAGGAATAGCAGACTCAAAAAAACCTGATTTTGCTGAGACCTGCCCAGACCTCTGTGGTCCTATTAACCAGCATGCTAGGCTCTGAAGCAAAGAGGTCAAAACGAGGAAGGAGGTGGCGTGGGAATCAGGAGGAAGGAGACACTGAGGGGCCTAGGATGCAACAGAAGTTTTCCCTCTGCCGTTCTTGGCTGCCACTTAGAAAGCAATTAGGAACCACAGTGGGTGAGGCACACATCGCATGACTATGAATGACCGTGAGACCACACACAGGGATCACATCCCAGGGTGGAGCCCAGACAAGCACAACAATGAGTGTCTCTTTTTGGCAAAGGTCACACTCGAGTCCCTTCACCCTACTTGTTACTCCTCCCTTCCAGAGGTGAAATGGTTCTTTGCCCGAGGCAATTTCCCTCCAGTTTTCCTTCCTGAGCTCTCAGTTTAGAACAGTTTTCAGGTGTGATTTTTTCCCTGCGTGAGATGGCTGAATCAGAGGCTGTCAAATGTTTATATAAACTATCAAGGTTGGGGTTCGATCATGCAATGAAGAGTTTAGCGTTTCATCACCAATCATTTCTAAAGAATTTATTTGAAAATGGGGAACTTCAAGGAAAACTCTTTCAGAAAGGGAAATCTGGATTGACCTTGAGTCACTTCTGACACTTTCCCCAGGGAAAACTGACATGCTTCAGAAAGAAACATGCTATATCATAGTGGTTAGAATCAGAGTGGAAAAAGAGGTATGTTGGGAAGGTCATGTACACACTGTTATATTTAAAATGGATAACCAACAAGGACCTATTGTATAGCACAGGGAATTCTGCTCAGTTACACACCAGCCTGGATGGGAGGAGGGTTTGGGGGAAAATGGATTGCATGTATATGTATGACTGAGTCCCTTCTCTATTCACCTGAGACTACCACAACACTCTTAATTGACTATATCTCAGTACAAAATAAAAAGTTTAAAGTTTAGGAGAAAAAAGAAAAAGAGGTATGTCAAATATAGTACTGTCTCTTTCCTCACAGCCAGTTAAACATTATCTATATTATCTCTACCAGGGATGCTTTATGGCCAACCACAAATTACAGTAAGCAGGTAAAGAATGTTGACTTTTACTGACTATATTTTCTATACAACACACAGGATTGACAGCTGGAAGAGACAGGAAGGAATGAGAAAATGGATGAAAAAACATATCTGTAGATGACAGTAATTTTTATTTATTAATAAAATTTCCCCTTGGGATCTAGCCCCAGATTCTCTATAAATACTCAAGTAGTCTAATACTTATTGGCACCCTCTTCCTTTATTTTTCTCTAAGTTGCTTGAAAGCTCATCCTTAGTCCAAAACATAAAGTAATGAAGTAACAGCTTTTATACATTATAAGACTATTAGAAAAAGAGAAGATCTAAGAAGTTATATAGTTTAATTTTCTATTAATGAATATGAGATTCAAACAGGGAAAAAACTAGAAGAATAAGAGCAATTGCCTATTTTTTTCCCTCCTTATCAAATAAAACATTCATGTAGAAATTTTGGAAAGCAGTAAAAAAAGTTAAAAGGCAGGAAACCTTATAAAGGCAAACTGTCAAAATATTGGCAGATTTTCTTCAGCCCTTTTTATGTATTTTTCAGGATATGCAATTTTATATCTTACTTTATAAAAAACTTCACATGATATTAGTATCTTTCCATATATGGTGGTGTAAAAACTTCTGGTAATCATTATTTTCAGTGATTGCATAGTATTTTATCCAATCACTATACCATGCTTTATTTAACCACTCCTCTAATGTGAGAAAAATACAAGTTGCTTCTAGTTTTTTAGCTACTTTAACAAATGTTATGATGAAATTTGTTAGCAAATCAGAGCATTTCCCTAGGATAAACTCTTAAAAGGGAAATTACTAGAATAAAAAACATAAAACAAATATTTTACAGGGCCACATGAATAATCTCAATTTTGAACCAAGATATCTCTTTTTCTAAGTGACCCTTCAAGCACATGCAGAAGCCACATGTAGGAAGATATTAGTCATGTGGCCCCATTCCCCAGAAAGGAAGGATATCTCAACAGCAGCTTGGTTTCCATGGTACCCTAAAAGCATCACTGAAAGTGGAAGTGGGGTGAGAGTTAACAGGCCACACAGGTCCTTCTTCCTGTAAGGAGGATGTCCTCTAGAGTTTTTCAGATTGCACACTGGGATTCTTAAAAAGGGAAGGAGATTTACAGCCAAATAGTTTTTCATCTTTGACAGGAGTATCTTGTCACAGTAATGTCCTGTCAGATTCTGTGCTAACGAAGATTTAAGAATCGTTCAGTTGCTAAAATTTTCCCTCTTCAAAGGAAGTGTGGTGGAGGTTACTGAATTAATCTTGCTCCAATGAGCAATATCTGCCAAAACATCAACTTCTCGGCAGCTTCCTTTAGCCCAGTGATCTTTCATTTGGCAAGTATCCATAAAGAATACTCATTCATGGTTAGCGAGACCTGAGGGTGTGTAGGGGCATAGCTAGGGTTCCAAACAGGGAATCTGGTCTGGAATTGGGAGTTCCCCCACTCCTCAACAGCACAGAAAGACAGAAAAGTCCACAGAGAACAGACTGTGGTTGACAAGGGGGTGGGGAAAGGTTGGGAGGTTTGACAGTCAGTTCAGTTCAGTCACTCAGTCGTGTCCAGCTCTTTGCGACCCCATGAATTGCAGCACGCCAGGCCTCTCTGTCCAGCACCAACTCCCGGAGTTCACTCAAACTGACGTCCATCAAGTCGGTGATGCCATCCAGCCATCTCATCCTCGGTCGTTCCCTTCTCCTTCTGCCCCGAATCACTCCCAGCATCAGAGTCTTTTCCAGTGAGTCAACTCTTCTCATGAGGTGGCCAAAATATTGGAGTTTCAGCTTTAGCATCATTCCTTCCAAAGAACACCCAGGACTGATCTCCTTTAGAATGGACTGGTTGGTTAGCAGACGCCAACTATTATATATAGAATGGATAATTGACAAGGTCCCACTGCATAGCACAGGGCACTGTAGTCAGTACCCTGATTATAAACCATAATGGTAAAGAATGTATATATGTATAAGTAAATCACTTTGCTGTACACCAGGAACACAACACTGTAAGTCAACTATCCTTTAAAAAAGGGAGAAGATTTAATTTTCATTACTACCTTATCTAAAGGGAATGTATTTTCCTCAAGAGTCACATAAATGCAAAACCCACTACATTTCTTCATGTGACTAAAACATTGCCTTTGATTCTGTTGCTTTTACTTCTCAATCGGATTCTTCCTATCTCTACACACAAGCTATCTAGTCAATCTTCCCTTCAAACATTTTTGCATATGGAGTTAGTGGAGTTAGTATTCTCTTGGAAGTTTTATTTTCAAAATTGAAGAACTGCTCTGGCCTGAGAGTGGCAGTAGAGGAATGCTAAGTGTGAAGAACAGGCATGGAGATATACTCTTAGGTGCCCCATTTTGAAACAGTCAATCCTTTCTCTAATTTTTCTGACCACTATGTCTATTAAAGGTGGCAGCTATATCCCTGGAATGCATTTGAGCTAAGTAATAGTGGTTACCAAATGCTGCAACTTCAGTGTATCTTCTTACTTATGCCCAAACTTTGGTTTCAAGATTTACTTACTATTAACATTTTCTTTACTTTCTTGGGCTCCAAAACCACTGCAGATAGTGACTGCAGCCATGAAATTAAAAGACACTTGCTACTTGGAAGAAAGGCTATGACAAACATAGACAGCATATAAAAGCAGAGACCATATTTTGCCAACAAAGGTCCATCTAGTCAAAGCTATGGTTTTTCCAGTAGTCATGTATGGATGTGAGAGTTGGACCGTAAGAAGGCTGAGCGCCGAAGAGTTGATGCTTTTGAATTGTGGTGTTGGAGAAGACTCTTGAGAGTCCCTTGGACTGCAAGGAGATCAAACCAGCCAATTCTAAAGGAAATCAGTTCTTAATATTCATTGGAAGGACTAATGCTGAAGCTGAAGCTCCAGTACTTTGGCCACCTGAGGTGAAGAGCTGACTCATCAGAAAACACCCTGATGCTGGGGAAAAATTGAAGGCAGGAGAAGGGGAGGACAGAGGATGGCCTCACTGGATGGGCAGTGGATGGTCTCACTGACTCAATGGACATGAGTTTGAGCAAGCTTGGGAAGACCGTGAAGGACAGGGAAGCCTGGCATGCTGCAGTCCATGGGGTTGCAAAGAGTTGGACATGACTGACTGAACAACAACAACAATACAATTAACTTGTGTTTTGTGTGTGTGTGTGTGTGTGTGTGTGTGTGTATGTGTGTGTGGTGGGCGGTGCTCGGTCATGTCCAACTCTTTTTGACCCCATAAACTGTAGCCCATGAGGCCCCTTTGTCCATGGAATTTTTCCAGGCAAGAATACAGGAGTCGGTTGCCATTTCCCACTCCAGGGGATCTTTTTGACCCCAGAATCGGACCAAAGTTCTTGGGTCTCCTACATGGGCAGGCGGATTCTTTACCACTAGTGCCATCTGTGAAGCCCCACAATTATTTCTACAAGTGGGAGAACTGAAACCACATAATCATGCATATATAAGTGCCACAGAGAATATCAATGAATATCTGCCTGGTTATTATTTAAATTATCTGAAAATAGAAACGGCATGATACAGTTAAGCTGGGGAAGATTTTACATATATTTTACATACAAAAAAAGTATATATTTTTATTTACATATAAAAACTGCCATCTTATGGTGACATACAGTACTTACCCTTTCCTGTGATGTTTGATAGCGGAGGTGAAGGGCTGTGGGGTCCCAATCCACAGCAATGTAGGCATTTCCAATGAAAGCCCTGTCTTCCCCACAATCAATTTTACAGCCTCTGCAAAATCTAAAGGGGGAAAAACAATCTACTGAGGAAAGAATAACTAAGGAGTCCAAATTTTCTTTATCAAAATTATTCTCCCTGGGAATTCCTTGGTGGTCCAGTGATTAGGACTTGGTGCTTACACTACCATGTCCCAGGGGTTCCACCTCTGGCCAAGGAACTAAGATCCTGCAAGTCATGGCCAAAAAATAAAAAATTCTTTTTCTACTTCTCTACTTTCTTTCTTGGGCATCACAATTTGTCATGGGCTTCTAACTTCAGACTGATAAATGCATGAATATGTGTTAGTAATTATTATTAGTTCAGTGAATCACACTTAACACTTCTCAAATCTTTAGCTTTTCAAGGCATTTGATAACCAATTGTTAATCCACATGAATATGTGAGACTTCATGGCAAATAAATGACATGGGAAGTGGATATTTGACATATTTACCACTCATGAAATTCTAAATTTAGTTACTTAATGCTTGAAGTTAGGACAACTTATGGGCATACTGCTGCTGCTGCTGCTGCTAAGTTGCTTCAGTCGTGTCTGACTCCGTGGGACTCCAAAGACGGCAGCCCACCAGGCTCCCTCATCCCTGGGACTCTCCAGGCAAGAACACTGGAGTGGGTTGCCATGTCCTTCTCCAATGCATGAAAGTGAAAAGTGAAGTGAAGTCGCTCAGTCGTGTCTGACTCTTAGTGACCCCATGGACTGCAGCCTACCAGGCTCCTCCATCCACGGGATTTTCCAATGCCTATTTCCTTGTTTGTCAAATGGCACATTAAATACATATAAAAATTTATGAGTGGGTAGGAACCATGACACGAAGAAGGCAATGGCACCCCACTCTACTACTCTTGCCTAGAAAATCCCAGGGATGGGGGAGCCTGGTGGGCTGCTGTTTATAAGGTTGCACAGAGTTGGACACGACTGAAGCAGCAGCAGCAGCAGCAGCAGCAGCAGCAGCAGCAGCAGCAGCAGCAGCAGCAGGAACCATGACAAAGGCCATGGCTTTACTGCCTCTACAACTCAAGTTTGCTAAGGCTATTGCAGTTCTCTGAAAGCTGACTTCAGTACTCAGGCATTCTCCAAGCTGGAACACTAAGACTAATCAATCTCTGTAACTTTCCTTAAAACCAAAAATAGACTTCCAGTAAGGTCTAGTAAATAGAATATGTTTTACTGAACTCAGAACTGCTAAACTGATTTATACGGAGCAGAAGGTATAGAATGATATATGTTGATCATAAATTATGAATCTGATGAGGACTGTAGAGTTAACAAAATCAGCTAAGCCTCAAGAGCAAAATCAAGCCTCAAAATCAGCTAAGCCTCAAGAGATGAATGAAGAACTCCTAAGTTTATTTCAAGCTTCCCATTACTACTTATTACGTCTAAAAATTGGAAAGCTTACAAAAAGGTATGATATCTGAAGCTGCAATTTACTAACATTTTTCTTTTGCAGAAGGTGACTTTACCTGTACCATGGGCACCAAGCACAGGAGTTCCCATCTTTCTGCACAACTCGTAGAGTAAATGGATACTGATAACCCATACTGTCATCACTGAAACAGAACATAAATCAAAGAGTGTAAGAAACATTTTTTATCTGGAGTCTCTTTCATCTTCTCTGAAGTAACCCTAAAAAGGGGCATCTGTCAGAGCAGTACGCGCACAATGACAGCTCCCTGCTGGCTATCCTAACCCATTAACTTCAGCTCTGCACAGCTGTGCTCAGGGCTCGTTTGTAGAGGGGAAACACAGCAGACTGCCAGATGTCTCTGACAGAGTCCATGTGGTCCACGGAAATTTCATAAAATAAGCTAATCATGAGATCGAATGCTAGCTATCTTTCAGCCCTAATTCTGTCAAAAGATTTAATTCACATTAAACCAGACTCCTCCTATGACAAGAACACAGATGTAACACAGGAGAGTGAAAGGTCACAATGGTTTTAGAGGAGTTGACTGACTATATATTTAGAAGCTTCTTTAATCAGAATCCCTGATGTAGTACATTACAGACATCCCTTTTTCCTTGCCTTAACTATCTAAAGCTATAAGCTACATAACATATTTAGAATAATGTCTTAACTGCAAGATAGCTTTATGAGTTCTCCGACTGTAAAGAAAAAAAAAACAACCCACCTATTCATCCTTGCCCCAGTAAGAAGCAACACAAAGAATAAAACATAAGAGCAATATACTTTATGGATCATTCGGCAATTTGTAGTGGCTACTACATGACTGCCAAAGGTAATGAAACTATGATAAGGACTCATGGCTGTAAGGGCAACCATTGTAAGGGCAAGAATGAGTATTATGCCTGTCACAGCAGTTCCCATCTTTTAACTCGTTGACTGAATGATTATGGATAGCCCATGTTGTCCAGTATCATGTCAGTGATAACCAGGTCAACAGTAAGTAAGGAATGCAAAGAAAGATAAAGGGATAAAACAGCCAGGTAAAATTCCGGCAGAGAACTGTACAACAATTCTCTTCTAAAAAATTTCTTTATTACGATACTTGCCAGAAAGATTTAGGTAAGAGAGAATAAGGATTATAGGACTCTGGAATGTCTAGGTGAAGAAAGGAAGGTGTAGTGTCTCTCCTACTCAGAAAACCAAAACAAATAAATGGTTGAATTGCAGTGAGTCCTGTAAATCACCCAGAATTAGCATAAAGTCTCCTTTTTCTACATTTGGAAACTGTAGATCTAGGAAGATGCCCAGAGACTCACCAATCCTGAGCATGATTACTTGCTTCCTGAGGTGGGAGTGGGCTGGCTAATCGTGACACTTGAATCCAAACCGCATCATACAGGTCTTTCTTCCGGGTATGCACAGTACATGGAACAATCAAAGGCATTCCAAAAAGGCTGGGGCGATTCTTCTGAGATGACAGGAAATACAGTTCTGTCCTCATCTATAAGTACAAACAAGAGAAGAGTGGGCTGAGAAGAAGCCTCTGATTCCTCTCTTTTGTTCTTCTAGGACTGCCCTGAACAGGTATTACCACCATTTTCAAATCAGTCACTATCACACTTCTCTTTATTTACAGAACTATCTTTTATTAAAATGTGAAGAGAATGGTTTTTCAAAGTGGAGACACTGAAGGGGTGCCAATTTCAGAGTTGCTCTCTATCAAACTTGGGTTTTCAGCATTTAATATTTTCAAATCTTATACACACTGAATCATATATAAAATTTTTTAAAATCATATTTTAATTATATGATGGAATAAAAGGTAAACTTTTCAAATGTTTGCTCTGAGTATGATAAAGGAGATTTTTATCACTTCTTAACATGCGAGATACTGCACAGAATTAGCCTGGAAATGGTGACTTAAAACAAGTTTAGTATAATAGAAAACTGCTGGGAGTTAGTTACAGGATTATTCAAAAAACCTGCTGAGCACTTGGACACTTAATTCTTTAAATTTGAACTTTATGTAGTAGAGAAGCTAAGCCAACAACTTATAAACTCACTAGTTTCTAAGTGGAAGACTCTTATTTCAGATCCCCAAGTATTTTATTTTGCTGTTATTCACTTAAGATTATTAGCTAAACACATGATTTTTAAGACCTCATTTCATGTATTGGTGGTCATATTATTATAAGACCTATAGAAATCAGACACAGCTCAGAACTATTTTTTAAAAATCAAAAAACTTTGATTAGTTTTTCTCTCCTTAAACTTATACCTTTCTTCCATTCCAACTCTCAGTAGACGACCTATGTTACTAAATAAATGAGATCATTTTAGCAACTAGCTCTTTCTGCTGCTCTTCTCAGTGTTATTTCTTTTCTAAACTCATATGATTTTCTTCCTCTTGGAGGTTAACTTCTTCCACGGCCCTGTGCCCTGTACCTCCCATACCTGCTTGGTTCTTCATGGGATAATGCTCCCCATTACTGTAGAGGGATCTTTCTTTGGTTCTATCCTAACAACTTCTTTAATCTGAAAAATCTCACTTGACCTAACTGTGCTGAATTCTTGCCCTATTTCTTTTCTTGGTTACTAGGCCAAACTTTCCAGTTTTCATTCTTTTCAATATCTCTAGTCCATGTAGCCACTTCTTTCTTTCCTTTTTTGAAGCTGACTTCCCTTTAGTAGTTGTGTCAACACAACACTTCTATTTCTCCCTTTATTCTCTGATAGTCTTATGTTACCTTGCCTTATTCCTCTTCTTTTTCTATCTTGTAGAAAGGAGTAGAAGACAAATAAACTATTTTCAAACTACGAGATCAAAGTGTCTGAAAAAAGAAGGTGGCAACGAAAATGAAGGAAAATGGTAAATTCAAGTAGTATTTTGAAAGAAGAAATTAAAGTCATGATATACTACACAGAGTTTCAGAAGAAAAGGGGGGGGAATCTAAGAACATCTCTAGCCTGAGCCTTTAACATGGAAGGATGGCATTGCCTTTCACATAATGAGAAAGGGAGTTGAGTTGGGACAGGTGGCAAAATCAGTTTTCAGTTCAGTCGCTCATTCATGTCCGTCTCTTTGAGACCTCATGAACTGTAGCATGCCAGGCCTCCCTGTCCATCACCAACTCCCGGAGTTCACTCAAACTCATGTCCATCAAGTTGGTGATGCCATCCAGCCATCTCTTGCTCTGTTGTCCCCTTCTCCTCCTGCCCACAATCCCTCCTAGCATCAGAGTCTTTTCCAATGAGTCAGCTCTTCGCATGAGGTGGCCAAAGTACTGGAATTTCAGCTTTAGCATCAGTCCTTCCAATGAACACCCAGGACTGATCTCCTTTAGAATGGACTGGTTGGATCTCCTTGCAGTCCAAGGGACTCTCAAGAGTCTTCTCCAACACCACAGTTCAAAAGCATCAATTCTTCAGCACTCAGCTTTCTTCACAGTCCAACTCTCACATCGATTTTAGGCACTCCCCAAAATAGCTACTAGATTATGAAGTAAACTGGAAACAGGGAACTGGTTAAAAGGTAAAAATTTAGAGCAGACTTTATGGTCTTTTGGTGGCTCAGAGGTTAAAGCGTCTGCCTCCAATGCGGGAGACCCAGGTTCGATACCTGGGTTGGGAAGATCCCCTGGAAAAGGAAATGGCAATCCATTCCAGTATTCTTGCCTGGAGAATCCCATGGACAGAGAAGCCTAGTAGGTTACAGTCCACGGGGTCACAAAGAGTCGGACACGACTGAGCGGCTTCACCTCGCCTCACCTTATGGTCCAATAATTACAAAAAAACCTCTATATAATGCTTTAAGCATTTACCGACCACTTTATATAACATACATGATAGATGAAGGGAGCTGTTTTGTAAGAAAGATTTTTAAAAAATACATCAGAGTTCTTAATATTTAATCTGATAATGCTTTGTTTAAAGAAATGGGGAAATGCACAAATCACCTCAATGATCTTAGCTGATGGGACTGTGCTTAAACAAGATTTAAGCTGCACTTAAACAAAATTCTAAGACACAAATATATCCCTTAATTCTCTAGGATGTTTACTCAAACAACCCTGTCTAGAAAATGATCCACAGAGCATCATCTACATGGTCAGAAAAATCACTTTAACTTGGGAGTTACCAATTCAAAGGGAAAATGTACATTTCAAAGAATTATCACAAAGTAATTAGCTGTGTAATCACTGATCAGGTCAAGAAGCAATTCCGTCAGCACTCCAAACCTTCCTCGAGCTTCCTCCTAAAGGTAACAAGTTTTCTGAATTTTATGGTAATTATATCTTTGCTTTTCTTTGTTTTATACCCTATGCCTAATAAACAGTAAATTTCATCTTCCCTGTCTCTAACATTTTATTTATAAATATTTCATTTCTTTTTGTTTCAGACTTCTTTCTTGCATTATGAGATTCATTTATGTTGGGAATAAGTATAAATTCATTCATTTTCAATGCTGCATAACATTCTAGGACTATGACTCAACTGCCTTACTCTTTCTACTACTAATGGACATTTAAAAAAACACAAAATAGAATGGTGGAATTATTTATCTTCAGTTAGAAAACTTAGTTTTCCAAGTAGCTGTATGAATGTGCACTCAGCAGCAGTGTATGAGAGCTCTTGGTAATAGGAGTTACATCTTCTACTCCACGGCTTGCCTTTAATTCTTTTAGTGATGTCTTCTGATGAAACTGAAGTTCTTAGTTTTAATGATGTCCAATTTAACAATCTTCTTCTTATATTTAGTGCTTTCTGTGTCCTACTGAAGTTTTCCCCCTAAACCAAGGTCATCAACATATTCACCTTTGTTTTGCCTTCATATTTAACTCTATACAGTTCACCTGCAACTGATTTTTATGTGGTGAGATGTACATATGTCAAGTTTCATATGGATAACCAATTATCCCAGCACCATTTACCAAATGAGTTGTCTTTCATTGCTCTGTAATGCCATCTTTGTTATAAATTAAGTGCCCATACATGTGTGAACCTGTTTGGGGCTATTTTATTTCATTGGTCTATTTGCCTTTTCTCATATCAATATCACAATGTCTCAAATATCATTCCTTAATAAAATCATGGTATCTGATAGTTCAATTCCTCATTCTTTGTTCTTCAAGACTGCTTTGGTTATTTTAGCGCTTTGCGCTTCCATATGTTAGAATCAGCTTATGAAGTTATACACACACAAGCATAACACACAGAGTTTGCATTTTTATTAGGACTGTGTTTTGAATCTATAGATCTGTTTGTGGAGAATTGTTATTTTTGAAATATTGAGTCTTCTAATCCTTGAGTGCATGCTCTGTTGCTTCAGGCATGTCCAACTCTTTGTGACCCTAGGGACTGTAGCCCTCCAGGCTCCTCTGTCCATAGGATTCTCCAGGCAAGACTACTTGAGTGGGTTGCCATCCCATGGACAGAGTCTATTTCTTTAAACTGAGTCTTCTTTTAATTTCTAGCAATAATACTTTATTGTTTTCTACATAGGTATCTTGTATATTTTTTGTAAAGTTTATTTTCAGGTATTTACAAGTTGGAAGAGGCAAAAAAGATTCTCTCCTAAAACCTGTGGAGGGGCAAAAGCATGTTGATGCCTTGATTTTAGACTTCTGGTCTTCAGAACTATGAAAGAATTTCTATTGTTTTAAGCCACCAAGTTTGTGTCAATTTGCTATAGCAGTCCTAGGAAACAACTTGTCTTGCCTAGGAATCTTCTTGTTTCTCCCTCCAAAACAAACAAAACTTTATCAAGGCATCCACACTTATATGGTAATGAAGATGTACACGCCGACACGAACATATAGGAGTCACAAACTTGCTACAGACAACAGTATTCCGATGTACCAGCTGTCCTGTTGCTGCTTAATGTGAGTGAGGAATATCGTTTCCTATGTAGGCTGTCAGATGTGATACTAGATCCTGGCTGTAATCACTTAGAACAGCATACACCACACATTGAAAGTGCACACACTGAAGATGTTGTCAAGGCAGAAACTGCTGTTTCATAAATAGCACTGGCAAGACCAAAAGTAATTTGCCTAACATTAAACTAACCATTTTCCGGTGGACTGCAATGATGTAGCCTGTAAAGGAACTGTCAGGAAGAGATGGCATATGACCATTCACCATTCCATTTGTGAAGTTTTTCTCAGTTCCACATGGCACAACAGTGTTTGGCATTCCATTGGGAATGAATATTGGTTGAGGCAGGTCCCCGTTGGTGGTCAGGGTGAACATTCCGTTTGTAGATGGGGAAGAGGAGAAATCTATAAATTCAAAGGTAAGCACAGCATCATAAGTTTGTCTTTTGCTCTTTTCTCAAACATTGCTGGGACCCAGACCACTGACAGTCTCTTCTAACAGAGGACCAGAAGTAATCCTAGGTCAAATAATTCTAGGTTAACTGGAAGATTTTCATTTTAGATTTTACTTTTATTACTAATACTTTTGATTAAATGACTAAACAAGAGTAACTGCTAGAAAGAGTAACTGGAATTTTTACACTCTTTATCAAGTCCTATGTTGTGGCATGAAAATAGTTCTGCTTTTCTTTTTCTTATCCTCAAAAAATACATTTCTCCATGCAGTCTCTAGCCAGATATTTTACAAACATTTTATTTTTAAAAAAACCTGCAGAGAACTCCTATCTGCTCCCTGCCCCCACACAGTCTCCCCCATTAGCACTCTGCCCCACCAGAATGAAACATTTGTTATAACTGATGAAAGAGGTTGCTTTTTAAATTACAAATGCATTTTCTTAGTTTTACTAGCACAGTTCAAATGCTAAACACTTGCTGTGACTATTGGATACTCTATTGGATGGCAAAGATTAAAGAAAGTTTTCATCATTGCAGAAAGTTCTATAGGACAGTGATATAAATGATATAAACAAAAATGCCATAATAAATCATCCACCAACCTACCATCAGTACTATCTACTGAGCATCAATGAGAGGAGCCCCCTTCTCTCTGAAGCCTTCGATAGCTGGGAAATCTAATTATCAACAATAAAAAGAAGAGACGATGGCCAAGAAGACTAACTGGATGACCATATTAAATTATATGTATGACTATATAAATATCAGGGTATAAACAAATTTCTTTTTTAGTCAAATTCACTATTCTGTTTTCTAATGCATATTTCTCTCATACCATCTGTTGCCATGTTAGTATTAGATAAGAGTTAAAAGATCTAAATTCCAGTGGTAGATTTAGCTGAGAACTACCTATTCAACTTAGGTTCTCTGAATTTTAGGTTCCTCATCAATAAAATGAAGAATTTAAGATGATCACTACGGTTTCCTACAGGCGCCAAAATTCTTTTGCTGTAATTTTTTTCTCTAATATTTTTAACCTAAACAAAAGCCAAAAAAGAATGACAGCCCTTAGACTATTATTCAAAGCAAAAATCACGAGAAAGCGCTCTAGTTCTCTCTTACCTGTTTGTATTGGACTAGAAGCTGAAATTGGAGATCCAGGGATGGGAATTTCAAATGCACACAAAAATCCACTCACTGAGAGCCGTACTTTCTGGTTGTCCTGAGGGAAATTCTACAGAAAAAGAAGCAAGAGGAGAAGGAGGAGATGTTTCAGATAAAATGGAGAATCATCTCTGAGATATTTGAAGCAAATGTCTTAGATTCTTTTTTCAGTAAAGCAAACAAGATGTCTGAATAAATTTTCTAAAATAACTAAAAGATGAGGTTTGATAAACTGAATGAAAACTAACCTTACTGGAGAAACCATTATCCCCTTTCATAGGAAGGAAGTATGATGTATATAACTGACTTAAATTTTGCCCTTCATTTCAAAAATCTAAACCCAAATCCCCAGAGATCTCACCTCTGCATTTCACATGAAAAAAATGTTAAGGAGGTGGGAGTTTGTTTAAAAATCCTGAAGATGAATATAAATAATACCAATGGCAGGAACTCAATTTAGGGCACCTTATTTATTGAATTTGCTTCTCTCTCTAGCTGGTATGGAGGAAGAAGGGATTTGCATCACTTTGTTTTTACCCTCTTAGTGTGTTTAAAGCCAGGTATATATATTTATAAATAAGTACTAAGAACACACATTCATAAATACATAAAATACTTAAAGAATTCTAGGAAAAGTAGTAACACATAAGAGATGTAAAACAAAGCACTGGAGGTCTTTGGGGTAAATACTGACGTAGCTAGATCACTCCATATAGGTAGCTCTGGGCTTACACGCTTCTCTTCTTTAAAAATATCACCACCATTTTACTCTTTTATTCTGGTGGACAACTCTTTTAGTTTCTTCTAGAATGAAAAGCATTACAATTTTTTTTTCCAGTTTTTGTTTTGTTTTATTATCTCCCTTGGTGATTTTTGAAGGAATCAAAGGTATCCCAGAGAGAATAGTTAATATCACCTTTATGTTGGAACCATGTACTTCGGCAAGAAGGATTTGTTCTGATTTAAGTCCACAGAGATCGCTCAGCTGTTTTTTTAAACCTGTGTACTTTTCATCCATATTCAGTCTTAGTCCATATCGTATAGGGGTAGTACCATCCAGCTTAATAACTAGTAAAGAGAAAAGATTTTTATTGGTAAAATTCAGGTTTCACTGAAAGCTTTATACCTGTGTGTGTGTGAGACTTGCAACTAGTAAACATTTGCCTAGAATTTTTATTTCATATGTACACACTACAACAGATGGTGTTTAAAATAATATTAAGTGAAATAATTATTTTTGTATGTTTACCTGAGTGGCTTTGCAAGATTTTTCAAGAGAACTTCTGGCACATTTAAAATTAAGAGAACTCAATGAGCACAAAAATGGACATATGTTCAAGTCTTTCAAACCTCAAATCATGCCTGAAACCAGGCTTGTTATCATTATAGAACACTGTAAATCAATTATACTCCGTTAAAATTTTTTAAAAACTATAACATGCTGACTACCAATCTCTATGAGAACTCACTATAAACAAATGACTAAACTTACAAATTCAAGCTGACTGAATACAAGGTAATAGATAAAGGAATTAAATAATGTTTCAGAACTTTGTGACCTACCTGTTATTTCTAAGTGCATGTAACTGTCCATTGGTAGTGGCAAAGACAAAAAATTGAAAGGGTCAAATCGGACACTTATATGCCCACATGTCTTGCATTTGACTTGGGACCTTAGCTGCCCATGGAACAAATCCACAACAATTGATCTATTTCTCCTTAGATGATTATCCCAGGCCTAGCAAGAAAAAAGATTAGAGAACTTTTTTATCCCCTCCAAATTCAGAAGATAAGAAAATTCAAGGCAATGGTTAAATATATTAGATTTAATGTCAAGATTATAATCCTTATTTTTTCCTTCAAAAATAAGCTTTCTGTCTATAGATTTATAAGTCAGGTATGTAATTTTAAATATATTGCCTACTGAGAAAGTAAAGAAAGCCAGTGACTGAATAGAATGTAATTCTTTTTTGTTTGTTTTTTGGCCACACCATGCGCACTCGGATCTTAGTTCTCTAACCAGGGATCCAACCTGGGCCCCCTGTAATGAGAGCGTGGACTCTGCCACTGGACTGCCAGGAAAATCCTTAGAATGTGTTTCTTTTTGCTCAATATATAAAATACTAAATTCAGATGAAAAATCCTACTCTTTTCTTTCTTTTTACCATGGTAACAATAGTGAGTTCTTTGTCCATTAAAGGCACATAAAATATGCTTGTCAGTCACTATACACATTACTTTAGCAATTATGGGGACTCCTAAAGTTCTACTGAATAATTATTCCTACATCCTCTCCCCAAAATATGTGATGTGAAAAGGAAACATTTTTCTATGTTCATTAGGATACTTTGTTTTAGGATTATGGCATAAGAAATAAGCAGAGAATTATAAAATTCCTTCATTTTCACAGTAAAATTCTGATCACAGAACAGTTTAGTCAGGATTTAAGTTAGGCAAAACTTATTTGGGGCCAGAATATTTTATCTGTGCTTACATTAGAAACTCAAAAGTGACAAACCTCTGCAGCTACTTCCCAGTCTGGTCTGCCATCACTGTCCTTTAGTTCCACATATGGCTTCTCATGGACTCGGTTGAGATCTTCATGCAGACCATCCAAGAGAAAAGCCAGAAGTTCCTGGGAGTCTTGTTGTTGGAACCCATTAAACCTGGGAGCATATTTTGCTATGGTCCACTATAAATGTAAAAGGAATCAAACTCGTTATTTGTTAGCCCCAAAATTGAAAATGACCATACCCATAATTCAATCTGAGACATGAGAATAAGTAAACTATACAGTCCATGGGATTCTCCAGGCCAGAATACTGGAGGGGGCAGCCATTCCCTTCTCCAGGGGATCTTCCCAACCCAGGGATCGAATCCAGGCCTACCAAATTGCAGGCGGATTCTTTACCAGCTGAGCCACCAAGGAAGCCCAAGAATACTGAAGTGGGTAGCCTATCCCTTCTCTAGCAGATCTTTCCGACCCAGGAATTGAACTGGGGTCCCCTGCACTGCAGAGGACTCTTTACCAGCTGAGCTACCAGGGAAGCCCAAACAATACAGTACTTAGACTATTTCAGCAAATATATTTTGGATAATCAGGAAATCTTTCTAATCTTTCTATGATGCTCCCCCAGCCCACTAAAAAATGTATTATGGTCAGTCCCGTGTCCTGGTTTAGTATCAATATAGGCAAACAGTTCTTTATGTACATAGATGCTATTTAAGATACAAGATGAAAATATTAAAATAGCATTTAGTCACATTGGAAGATTCCCTGTTTTCTTTTCTGGTGTTGTTGTATCCTAACTTTTATTATTAGAGGCAGAACAGCCCAGTATTCAACTGTGAGGACTTACTAACTAGCTTGCAACCTTGGATAGGCTGCTTAACTGCTATTAGCCTTAGTTTCCTGAGCCATAAAATGGGGATCGTAACACTGCTTTATATTAATGGGGCCATTTAGAAGCTTAAATGAGTTAATACACATAAAGTAATCAGATAGTGGCTGGTAAGTGATAAGTAGCCAAATTTTTAGCTACTATAATTATTAATTTTTAACTTAAAAAGCTTTTGCCTTGCCTTTAAAAAAATTATTTATTTGGCTTCACCAGGTCTTAGCTAGAGCACACAGACCAATCTTCATTGCAACATGTGGGATCTAGTTCCTTGACCAGGGATCAAACCCAGGCCCACTGCATTGGAAGCAAGGAGTTTAATAAACCACTGGACCACCAGGGAAGTTTTAAACTTACTTTTAAATAAAGATTAAAAAATTATCCAAACTTCACTAAAATTTACTATAAATAATATTAATGTAAAATTTGTATTCATTAATTACATTCTTTCTTTCTGCTACTTTTTTTTTTCATTCTATGGATAGAACTAATTATCTTAGTAATGTTAAAAATGTACTGAGTATCATTAATTAGACTCAGGGCTACCTTGCAGTTAGAATACTGATAATAGTGAAGGTCGAAAAAAGGAAAGTTTACTATATATACTATATATATATATATACACACACATACATATACACAAAAATACACACATATGCATATATATATCTACACATATATACCCAAACCTCCATGGTGGGGGTACCACTCTAGGTTTAAACTGACTAAAGAAGCATCAAAACCAAATGTAATTCACGAACCTTGATAGGATCCTGGATATATATTTTAAAAATATATTCAGAAATAAAGCAGCTATAAACTTTTTTTTTTTAATTGGGGGGGACAATAGGGGAAATTTGAATACAAACCAAATAGTAGATTCTATTAGGGGATTAACACGAATCTTCTAAATGTGATTCGGGTATTATAATTATGGCAGAGAATGCTTTTGTTTTTAGGAGATACACACATGAGTGCTTCAGTCGTGTCTGACTCTGCGATCCCGTGGACTGTAGCCCACCAGGCTCCTCTGTCAATGGGGTTCTCCAGGCAAGAATACTGGAGTGGGTTGCCATGCCCT
>SJYC01107671.1:0-18017 GCA_006408675.1 Madoqua kirkii | reverse complement strand
CAAGTAAAATTTTGTCTTATGAAAGACCCAAAAACATTAAGCTAAAATTAAAAGATAAATATAAAAAAACAAAGAAAATTAAGCAGTTGCTTATGATTTAATACCTTTATGTTATTGTAACATGCTTACCCGAAGCTTTAATGGAGCGACATTCTTCTGCGTTCCACTCCAAAGCTCCTGTACTAAATCCCCATAGCATTTAGCCATATGCCCCTTCATACCAATGGGATTTGTCCTACAAGTTTGAGAGGAAAA
Source organism: Madoqua kirkii (assembly GCA_006408675.1). Lineage (NCBI taxonomy): Eukaryota > Metazoa > Chordata > Mammalia > Artiodactyla > Bovidae > Madoqua > Madoqua kirkii. The sequence continues at coordinate 17,762 of SJYC01107671.1, read as the reverse complement.
TGTATTGTTTAATGATTCTTATAAATCACAATCATGTGAACACAGAAATGCCTAGTATCTGTTTTCTCACATTAAAATACATTTTTAAAACAGGAGAAGCAACATTTGGTCCTTGTCCTTTAGTTGCTTCAGTCATGTCTGACTCTTTGCAACCCCATGGCTTGTAGCCCACCAGGCTCCTCTGCCATGAAATTCTCAGGCAAGAATACAGGAGTGGGTTGCCATTTCCTTTTCCAGGGGATCTTCCTGACCCAGGGATTGAACCCATGTCTCCTGCATTGGCAGGCGGATTCTTTACAAACCCATGTCTCATGTACTGGCAGGCGGATTCTTTACCACTGAGCCACTAGAGAAGCTTACTTCATGCTCAAGAGGGCATGAAGAATTTTCTCCCTCAGGGTGAATAAAGAACAGATTTAGGTAATATTGGGTTCATATCAAAATTACGAAAGTTAAGAGCCAATGATTCAAGGAAGATTACCTGTTGAGTTCATAAAGATGTCTCCCTGAGATAAAATACTGTGTCAGTGGCTGCGTGTTACTAACACACTGGATGCTTGAATTCATGAAGCATGTATTTCCCAGGTTACTCAGACCTGTGGCCCCCTTTTCTGTCGGAACTGGAACAAGCAACATGAGAACAGAAGCCTAGCTGCAGCAAGATGTCATGGACCAAACAGTTATTTGTATTCAATGCAATGATTTTTATAATTTTTCTAATCAGTTAAATGGAGATAATTTTCTGTTGGGTCTTGAAATGTTAAAGTAGAAGTTTTTCATGGAGTCTCACTGGCAACATGATAATCTATCGGATCTATGCTCATTTGTACTCTGGAAGTAGCAACGATTCTCTTCAATTGCTCTGATGGTTTTTTAGAGTTCAAACAATTGTCTCCTAGAATTGTTATCTTTTAAAATGAATAAATAATTTAATTGCAAGGTTAGAAAGAAATGTGATGCTTCAGGACAAAGAAAAATAAGAGGGGGCCTAATCACTATTGAGCTGGAAAGCTACAATTTGTTAACACTTCAACAGTTGAAAGAAAACATAAAATAATAATTTTAAGATCATCTGTTTAAAAATAAATACAGTGGAAACTTACCCTTGTGTCTATCTATTTTACTACTGTTTGCTATAAAGGACATTTCTTCAGGCCAACTCATATCTTTGTTGCGAACTAGAAAGATAATAATGTGTTAATCTTTTATCCAATCAAATCACACCCACTCAAGTATTCTGTTTAAAAACAAAAACTTATTTCTAAACCAGAAACTGAAAAAAAAATTTTTTTGGTAATTGGTTCTGAAACCATTCCAATTCTTTAGATAGGGGGCTTTATAGTCAGTGATTAGAATTAATTAGTAAACTAATCCCTCAATTGCATACTTGAAGTAAAATTATACTCAACCTTCAATAGAAGGAGTTAAAATTTTTAAGCCTAAAACACTGGAACTATCACAATTCTTTCTTTCTTTTTTACAATTCTTTCTTAAATTGTGAAACTGCCAGAGTATTCATTTTAATACAAAGGCAGCTAGGAATAGCTCATGAATCTTGAGAAAAGACACACTAAATTTTCAATGACTTGTACATGACAGTGTGTAAATGTATGCTTACTTGAGCTAAGCTTTCTTGATCAGTGTTGAGGACTAATGAAAAGCCTGCATCACTAACAAAGCAAGAATGTTAATCTCCTCGTTCAAACTCAAATAGGCAGCTTGAAAATTTTAATAAACTGTAAACTTATAACTGAATTCACTTGTTTTTACAACTGTTTCCACCCTTGCCAGATAATGAATGTAGACATGTTTTTCCTCTAAAGCAATCTAAATGGTATTCCATTACAAAAGGATTACATAAAGGTTTAACAGGTTTTCTTTACTATGAAGAATACAGTGATCAAATACCAGTTGGAAAAAACTATAAAGTAGGTTTGTCATGCTCAGTCGCTCAGTCATCTTTGACTCTTTGCAACATCATGGACTTTTTCAGGCAAGAACAAAGTAGGAGCAGGTTGCCATTTCCCGCTCCAGGGCATCTTCCCGACCCAGGGATAGAATCTGCATCTCCTGCATTGGCAGGTGGATTCTTTACCACTGCATCATCTGGGAAGCCCCATGAAGTAGATTATCAGCAAGTAATTAAATCTTTCATTCTTCCCCTAAAAATCTAATACAGATGTATGCTTCCATCTTTTACCTTCAATTACCAGGTGCTGCTCATCCTGGATTTTCAAATATTCCAATCTGTGATCCTCATCATCCAGAAGAGTGAGGTAATTCTGTATATGGAGGAGGAAATGTTTTGTTCATTTAATTACTAACTTTGAAACAAATGCTGAAATAAAAATGAATGACAATTTAAAAAATTCCTTGAAGGTACATAACTCATGTACAGGCATTTAGCATATTACAGTTATTCAAAAGTACTTATAATTTTGGTGGCAAGATGAGGGAGAGACAATCTATACTCTGTAAACACATATTTTATGTTTCTAAAAAAATTATATCTGATTTTGGGGAGACCAGGAAAGACTGATCACACAAACCAAAATTCACTGAGATTTAGATTTTCTAAACAGCTTACAGAAAAGAAGTTTTGATTAATATATAGTAAATATATACTAAACTGAGTAAATGTTTACTCAGATCAAAATGTTAACTCAGATCAAGATGGATCTTGATCACTAACTAGGAAATGAAAATGTAAAACCAAATGCCATACCACAGAATTATACCTTTTGTTGACACTCACCCTGTCTAAAGTGCTCAGAAAATTAACTCATCTAATTCTTACAACTATTCTAAGAGAAATACTATTATTTTCCCCATTTACTCATGAAAAACTATGACAGAGTTTTAAAGGATTTGTCCTTGGTTAGTAAACTAACAGGTGAGAGAGTCAGGACTTAATCCTTGGCAGTGAGGCACCAGGAGCTGTGCTCTCAACTCTCTTTACTATACTGCTTCTCAGTTCTCAATGGTGACCAAAGAAGGATGTAAGAAAGAAGGAACTAGGGGATAAAGAGCTGGTTAAAACTACTTACCATCCAATTTCAGAGTAAAATGAAAACATATTGCATGTGTTAGGAAGAATACATAAGTAATTAAAAGCACTGCCTCTAAGGAGAATGGAAGACAGAGGTCAGAGGATGGGAAGAGTTTTCACCACATACTTTCGTACTGTTTAAAATTTTTTTAATATGTGCATACCTTACCTTAAGACAAATCCAAAATAAACTATTTGTTAAAAAGATATATTTATCGCTACTTTATAATAATAATTTTATAAGACTGTACTGTCTATGAACAATTAATGTAGACAAACCTTCCATACTTATGAAACATGGATCTAACAAGGAGGACTTTCCTTGACTGACATGCCCCTTACCTCACTGTTGTATAGCCACAGGCGCATATCTTCCTCTTTGATGCGCAGCCTCTGAGATAGATATTCATGAATTTCCTTGATGGTCTGCATTCGACTAAAACAGCCTGTATAGGCTAAGACCCGCTTTAATGGTGCATTCGGAGAAGGGACATTTCCTATGGTCATAGTAATCACAGTAAGGAAAAAGGCAGATGTTAAAAAAAGAGAAAGCACCACTTTTAGTAATGGGGACCATACTATTTTAGGAAATATAATGAGAAATAAGAATTATAGATTTAATAATTTTATAGATTAAGAAATTTTAAGAAGCTTTAAAATGAAAATAGGAGACCTAAGCGTCTTAGAGTAAGTCTTAACTTTGAAAGGAAGAACAACAAAATCAGACACGCAAATAACTGGAAGTATCTGGAATCCAAGAAGAGTGGCAAATATCAATGAGCACTGATTTCTTGGCCCTCAGCTGGGTCATACCAATAGCAAAATCAAAACTCAGTGTTAAAGAACAGGGAAGAGTCTTACACTAGGAAATGGGACTGGATTTGAACGCCACAGAAGGATAATTGGATTCACCTGATCTACTTCTTAAAATAAACTATCTTTGAATTGCTAATCCCTCACTCTCATTAAGTGGCCCAATTACCTGGTCCACTGTGGCACAATTACTCAAGAAACTTTTACTTAGAATTTTAAGTAGGCACAGATATTACATGGCCAACAGAGTTTTAAAGTAAGCCAAGAAACATCCCATGGCAAAAAAGAAACTGCCCTATTGAAAGGTACTAGGGACCATAAAGCCTGTCTACTCAATAAGAGGACAGTATACATGACCTTGAATTCCTGAAGGGCTCAAAGTGCAAACAAAAAGAGGCAATAAAGGGAAAGAGTAAAGACTAAAGGAAGAATGTATCAAGTCTAACCATATATTTCAAAAGGGGGATAAAATGACAAGAGATTATGGAAATCAAAAACAGGTTGCTAAAACTATTTGTTAAACCCTGGATAACTATTCAGCCAAAAATCTAGACAAAAGCTGTAGCTTAAAATGGACATCTCTGCCTATAAGAGGTTATATTTAGTTCACTGAGCAATCCCAAACAAAAATACACTCAATGTATCAATATAATCTATTACGGGTACAATTATACACTCCAGGTAATTTTCCACCCATTCAATGGTGACTTAGCTTTTTTTCCTCCCATTAAATGTGCTTTGAGTCTTTACTTACTAAACAGAGGAGAAAAGCACTGGCATCATCTACTTTTTCAGAGCTTCCAAGAATTAACTCACCTAAAATAGGCTGAAAAATCATTTAACAATGACTTCTGTAGCTTTGCCTGTTAAAAAGGCTACCATTAAATCATTGATAACTGTAGTAAGGTCTGGAAACCTGTCACTTCAAAAGGAATAACTTGTGTGCTTAATCACTCAGTCATCTCCAACTCTGTGACCCCGTGGACTATAGCCCTGCCAGGCTCCTTTGTCCATGGGGATTCCCAGACAAGAATACTGGAATGGACTGCCATGCCCTCCTCCAGGGGATCTCAACCCAGGGACTGAGCCCAGGTTTCCTGCATTTCAGGTGGATTCTTTACTGTCTGAGCAACTAGGGAAGCCAAAAAAGGAATAAAAGAGCCCAGTAAACAGCTGTGATAAATTAGAAAGAAAGATAAAAACTACATATGGAGAACAAAACCCAACTATGATTAACTTTTAAATTCTAGCAAAGCAAATCATTTACTATCAGCAAGCAAAAGATAATCCTAGAAGAAAACAAAAGGGCACATTTCTCTAAATACACATCAGAGGATTAGTTATAAGATTACAGCAAGAAAGCATATTTTTATAAACTTCAAAATGATTAATGATTGATTTCATAACTAATTAGTAAGAAATAAAATTTCAAATTAAGAACAAATTTGGAGCATAATGACTATACAGTTGTAGGATTCAGAAGCATTTGCTAGTGTCCAAGTCAATTTCTATTGTCCTAAGCCATATAAGAAATTTATTTGAATTCTAGACAGTTTTTGTAGCATAGCTCATTAAGCAGGCAGCCACTTATTATACATAATTTCATACTTTTGAATAGCACCAACAAATCTAGTGGAATTTACAGAAGCAGCAAAAATCTAGGATCAGCACAAGAGTTATAAAGAATACTTACTAAAAGCGCAACAACACATCTTGCCTCTCATGTTATCTTTCAAAGAGAATTGAAAAATATATGTACTATGGGTGCCATGAAAGAAAGGCAAATACTATTGATATTATTCAATGGAAAATTAAATCAAGAGTGTTTCAGAGAGATTCTTATTTCACTCTTTTTTGATTATAATGTGTTACCTAAAGACAAAGTTTGAGGGCACTGCTTTGGTATAGAGAAAGTGAAGTCACTCAGTCGTGTCCGACTCTTTGCGACTCCATGGACAGTAGCCTACCAGGCTCCGAGATCCATGTCAGGTTTCCTGCATTTCAGGTGGATTCTTTACTGTCTGAGCAACTAGGGAAGCCAAAAAAGGAATAAAAGAGCCCAGTAAACAGCTGTGATAAATTAGAAAGAAAGATAAAAACTACATATGGAGAACAAAACCCAACTATGATTAACTTTTAAATTCTAGCAAAGCAAATCATTTACTATCAGCAAGCAAAAGATAATCCTAGAAGAAAACAAAAGGGCACATTTCTCTAAATACACATCAGAGGATTAGTTATAAGATTACAGCAAGAAAGCATATTTTTATAAACTTCAAAATGATTAATGATTGATTTCATAACTAATTAGTAAGAAATAAAATTTCAAATTAAGAACAAATTTGGAGCATAATGACTATACAGTTGTAGGATTCAGAAGCATTTGCTAGTGTCCAAGTCAATTTCTATTGTCCTAAGCCATATAAGAAATTTATTTGAATTCTAGACAGTTTTTGTAGCATAGCTCATTAAGCAGGCAGCCACTTATTATACATAATTTCATACTTTTGAATAGCACCAACAAATCTAGTGGAATTTACAGAAGCAGCAAAAATCTAGGATCAGCACAAGAGTTATAAAGAATACTTACTAAAAGCGCAACAACACATCTTGCCTCTCATGTTATCTTTCAAAGAGAATTGAAAAATATATGTACTATGGGTGCCATGAAAGAAAGGCAAATACTATTGATATTATTCAATGGAAAATTAAATCAAGAGTGTTTCAGAGAGATTCTTATTTCACTCTTTTTTGATTATAATGTGTTACCTAAAGACAAAGTTTGAGGGCACTGCTTTGGTATAGAGAAAGTGAAGTCACTCAGTCGTGTCCGACTCTTTGCGACTCCATGGACAGTAGCCTACCAGGCTCCGAGATCCATGGGATTTTCCAGGCAAGAATAGTGGAGTGGGCTGCCATTTCCTTCTCCAGGGGATCTTCCTAACCCAGGGACTGAACCTGGGTCTTCTGCACTGCAGATAGATGCTTTACTGTCTGAGCCACCAGAGTGATCCAAACAGCAGATGTAAGAATTTCCATATATTATCTGAATATAATCTTTAATGATGAAATAAAACTAATCCTACTAAATTTCAAAGGAGGAATGATACAGGGTTGGTTTGGGTTCATAGGTGGTTTTTGCATAATAAGTTACAGTGATTATAATAACATTATGGCATTGTTAACACAGTCCAAGATTTTGTGTAAATGGATGAACTCATTATTTTTGCTGAAGAACTATTTCAAATATTTGTAACTCAAAAGCACACAGCAAGCCTGGCCCGTCGGTAAAATTTAACCTCAGAGAGAAATCAAAAGGGAACTTTTTGCATCTATTACATTAAAATGAAAACTTATTTATATATCATTTTGATAGGCTTGATGTTTTTGTAGAAAATATGTCACTTTCATTTTCAAAAACAGATCTTTCCCTTTGTATTATCTGTTATAAAGACTCCTTGGGCCTAGCATGAGAAATATACCATGTTTTGTTACAAAACTCCCCAAAACAAAAAACTCAAAACATACACACAAGAAGAGGATACTGCCTAAGAAATTACTTCTTAGAAATCTGAGTGGAGTTGAAAAGAACAGTCACTGGCTGGCAGACTCTAACTGAGGTCAAGCACATAATTTACAATGGCTTGTTCTCAAAGAAACCAAGTATGTAAAATTCATTTCTGCTTATTGTCTTTGCATGTTTGCAAGCCAGAAAAGGAAACAATCCTTTTCATTTTGCTGCTGGGACTTTGCCCCAGCTAGTCTTGCGCATGACCGTAGATCTAAGGCCCATAAGAGATTTTCTGATTCTGTATGAAAACAGATGAAAATGTGTATTAGTATAGTGGCACCAGACTTGGAGCAAATTGGTTTTCATTTTTTTTTTTCAAGGAAATGCACAGTATTCTTGCTGCATTCTTAAGTTACCTCTTGGTAAATGCTGAGGAAACACTCTCAGGCTCATCATACCCATATTCACCCAGATGTTAGACTGCTGTGTCCGAGTGGCAGGCTGCTGTCTCAGGAAGAGAAGATAGCGAGGAAACAATTCCAGTTCTGGGATTTCTGTCTTGCTATTTTTGATCACCTGTTGTTTTAAAATATATGAAGTGATCACTATAAAAGAAATAAAACCTGCCATTTTAAACCTAATTTCTGATATTTCTTCCAAAATGAAATGTTCAAAAGGCTCACTGCCTATAGGTCAGAAAGTCACCAGTTTATATGACATGGGTTTATAGGCCCTCAGGCTCCTGCATTTAAGTCCATTTTCCAGGCTTAGGATTCCTGGTAGGTATTTTCTCCTCCTTCATTTAAAAGCAAGTAATATCAATATTAAGGGGAAAATCTTAAATATTATCTATAATTCTAGTACTCTCACACAATAACTCTTTTCACTTTTATATATCTCATATAGAAAAATGATGTTCTTTTAGAAGACAAATTCTTAGGAAAGGAGTCACAACTAAAAAAGTACAGGATTATTCATCAATCTTGCCTGGGGAGTCCCAAGGACAGAGAAGCCTGGAGGGATAGTCCATAGGGTCACAAAAGTCGGACAAGATTAAAATCACTGAGCATATACGCATTCATGTCATTAACTACATAAGTTATATGGCCACCCAAAATGCAGCAATTTACAATACCTCCAGAAATAATGAATGTATTACTTTCACAAAACCTTATCACTGGACATGACTTTAATTTAATACATATAAATAATATTTTAAATGTACTTTAAATTTTATTTCTTGTATTAGTAGTGAGAACAAAAATGTTTCCATGTTAAAATTTACTATCTATGTTTTCTTTAATTGGACTGTTCATATATTTCTTTGTCTATGATTAAAACAACTAAATTGGATGTACTAAACTGAAAGTCACATGGCTGAAATAGCCCTCACTGGCTCCACAACACAGACTCAGTAGTGTGGCACATGGATTATAGTTCATCAGTGGCATGTGGGTATATTCATCAGGACAGGGATTGAACCCATGTCCTCTGCATTGGCAGGTGGATTCTCAACCACTGGGCCACCAGAGAAGTCCTCAAACTCTCTAAAACATAAAATCTTACAGAATCTTCAACGACCTCAAGTAACTGGGCTTTCATTTTCAATGTATTCTGCAACAGAGCATTTTTCAATATCAAGAGGGGGCAGTAAAGAGCCAGATAAATACAATGATACAAACCAAACCTGTAGGACGATTTCTTTAAAGTATTCTGCATGTTCTGATACGCTATCGTATACTACAAAAGCTCCACTTGTAAGCTTTATCAATTACTATTTAAATAATAAGCAGTAAAAGGAGCTCTCCCCAACAGTAAGACCAATGGAGAAAAACAAAAGTCTCTCCATTTCTTCTACAGAGTCACTGAGAGCTACAAAGCCAATAGTCAAATTTTCTTAGGACTTCAGTTTAACTGTGATTTGGGGAAAGATCAATAATTTTGTACCTGTAGCTATCAGGCGACATAGAAAACACACTTTTGGCAGAATCTGAACTGATAATGAAGTAATTTTTATAATATGTGGCTTACTTTTCAAGATAAGTGATCTTGTGAGCAAAGTACAGATCACAAATTCTTATACATTCATGCATAATCAAACATATATACATATTTATTTACATTTTAATTATTCTTATCTATGAACTAATTGAACTACAACTTGATACCAATAAATGCAATTCCATTTACAGGAATTTATCTGAAAGAGATCATCACACATTGGAGAATATTCACCAGAAAATCGTTTTAAACAACGAAAATCTAGATGCAAACTAACTGTCCATCCATGGTGATTGGTTAATAAATTATGAGTTATTAACCTAGAAAGATACCAATAACATCCATCTTAGATTGAGAAGATTATAAGATAGCAAGCATAATATGATTCAATTTCATAAAGTTATTTATACTAATTTGTATATGAGTAGGCACAGAGGAATGTTTGGGAAGACGTACACTGAAATGTTAATAGTAATTACTTCTTAAGGAGTAGGATATGACTTTTATTTTCTTTGTTCTTTTTTCCATTGCTCAATTTGTTATTGAGCTTGTTCACAAGAATTAAAGTTATTTTTTTAAAAAATGGTGTGATTTATGTAAACATGGCAATGAAAGTACTGATTTTTAACCTTGCTGTGGCAAATATATTAGTATTGTTTAACGTGGAACCCCATACTTTAAGTGTGTTTACAGCAATTTTTCCTGAAATCAGGCAAATTATCCTATTTAGAGGTGAAAAATATTGTCAAACCAGCAAATGAAGCTTTAATGTAGTAAAATGGTAGCTTAACTAATATTCATCTGATACCAATGTTAAAAAGCATGACCATTTGCGAGGCTTTGAAAAAACTCATTTAATAATTATAATGCTGATGACAGCAGCAACAGGTGAAATCTGCTACTGACCATCACTATAACTCAGACGCTGTGCTACTCATATGGATTATTTACTTATCAAAACAAGTCTAATGAGGCAGATACTATTGTTAACTCCATTTTATAGAAGAGGAACTAAGATTTAGAGATTAAAATACTGATGCTTTTGAAGTGTGGTGTTGGAGAAGACTCTTGAGAGTCCCTTGGACTGCAAGGATATCAAGCCAATAAATCCTAAAGGAAATCAGTCCTGAAGCCACCTGATGCAAAAAACTGACTCATTGGAAAAGACCCTGATGCTGAGAAAGATTGAAGGCGGGAGGAAAAGGGACGACAGAGGATGAGATGGTTGGATGGCATCATCGACTCAATGGACATGAGTTTGAGTAAGCTCTGGAAGTTGGTGAAGGACCGGGAAGCCTGGTGTACTGCGGTCCATGGGGTAGCAAAGAGTTGGACACGACTGGGCAACTGAACTGAACTGAACTCAGTGTGAATCCAGCCAGATTCTAAAATATCAAACTGCATCTATCTATCCATCTATCCAATTATCACAATGATTTCCTTACAGGTACAGAATATCAGATAGAGCAGGAAAGTCCCAGAAATTAAGTGATTAATTCAAGGACTACCCCATACATAAATAATATGTATGCATATACATCTATGTATATTCATATCTACATGTAACTACCTGGGAGTTCTGTTGATAAATATAGTAAAAACCTTTTGGAGGCAACAAATACAAACTCTAAATTCCTGATTAAGATTTAAACATAATTTTTGTAAACATAATTATTAATAACAAAATCATTATTAAAATTATAGACTATGGATATACAGCAGAGTTTTACTCTTTTTGGAAGTGATCTAACTTACTATATCTTATCTATGTAAAACCTTCCTGGTATAAAAAAGTTCTAGTTTGGACATTATATAAGGGAAGTATATAGAAAAAGAATCTGCTTATAAAGAATTTTACTGCATGAATAATGTAAAGAGTATTCAAGGCAATGAATACTGCTGTTTACTGTATAAGCAAAATGATGCTGTAGAGTTAACTAATATTTTGATATTACACACTCCAAGCCCTTTAAATTACTTCAGAGCATTTTACTTATGCTCCAAACCACTCATTCTATTAATGGTCACAATCAGAATTCACCGGCTTTGAACTCTTATTATCATCTATTGTGATCTTGTTATGTCCCTCCTTCAAAAAGACAAACCACAAAATCCAGAATAGCTAAGTGGATGTCTGTGTGGCTAATGGGAATACCAGTTTTAGAAATAACATCTGCACCACTTTCTCTATATTCACTGAACGTCTTGGCACTGGCTCGCAGACTTCTGCTCCAGTCTAAGTTCTGCATTATCTTGATGTTTGTGTTGTGTGGATGACTTAGGTAATTGCCTAGCCTCATAATTCCTTGACTCTATTTAGTCCAGTGATTATTTCCTCCGCTTTAGATAAGTTGCCCATTCCCAAAGGAATATCATTTTGTGGTTAGTACCTAATACAGTGCTCAACAAATGTATAAGTAAATGAACATACAAGAATCTAAAATTTATTCAACTAATTTGAACAGGTATTGAAAGCTCTATCATGGTAACTAATTTGTGGGTAGTGAGGTTCATACAGTGAATTAATAGAAGGACCTATTATAAATGCTGCTTATATAAGGCAATACTGGCTGTACTTACAGGTCTAGGTAGGGCCAGGTTTGCTCCATACCAATGATAAAGTGCTCTCCATACAGGTTCTGGGACCATCTCATAATCTCTTCCGTGGACCAGCTGTGGGGTTCGTTTTAATCGTCCTCCTTCTAATGTTAACGAAGTAGCCTTAGAAGAATGGAATGTAAATGTTGACTTTTTTTTTGGCCCCACCTCTTGGCTTGTGGGACCTTAAGTTTCCTAACCAGGGATGGAACCCAGGCCCACAGCAGTGAAAGCTTGGAGTCCTAACCACTGGACTATCAGGGAATTCCCCCAAATGCTGGATTTTTAAAATTAGTCTCTTGTGTTTTAACAAAACCTAGACACAGGAAAATAAATACATGTCACTACTCAGTTTCACATTACTAGGAAAAAAAAGAATTTTCTAAAAGGTTTTTATTTTGAACTTTCAAAATAAGCTATTTAAGAAAGGAAACTCAAGGTAAATCACTTGAAAGAAAATCACTGGAACATTTGAAAATATTAAGGATGGCTTTCATAGACTTCTTTCCAACAGTAAAAAGTATTATTTTTTAAATAAACTTTTTTCACATACACGTGAAACTACATTTTCATAGCAGCTGTTCTAAGTAAGAAAAATAACATTTCCACGGATCACTAAACCAAGTCTATGCAAGCAGTAAGTCATAAAATAGTCTCACAGAAACATTTCTATCTACAACAGGTTAATAAAATGAATCACAAACATTTTCTATGTGCTAAGCTCTTTAGAATGAAATTTATTAGCAACTTGAAAGAGATGTCAAATTACTTACCTTTACTGGTTCTTGAGTTACTAGTGGCTGGTTATCAATAGCCCCTGGCTTCTGAGGATTGAGGTGCAATAAAATATTCCCATTGGCTCCCAGTAAACACTGGTTGTTATTGTCAGAAGTGTTATGTTGTCGAGCAAAGCACATGTCTGTTCCTGGTGTGGCAGAATACAGAAAGCCTGTAAGGACAAAGAAGATGGAATCTCTGTTTTATTATACACAAAACAGGCTTGAAGATATGAACTCAATGTCCATGTATTAGGTTAATGCTATTATTCTGTGGATATGTCAGTACAGTATTAGACTCTGTAATTGTGTAGAAGACACAGAGATATTTCTTTCTGGAAAATATCTAGAATAACACTAGGTAGAATAAAAGTTAAAAGCTATTATCAAATGAACATTTGGCCAGACTCCTAGAATATCTAATAATTCACAAGAATTCTGTCCTCTGATAGGAAAGGAAGAAATATAGCTAAGTAGCTGGACTCTCCCATATCCTTCCTTAATTTAATTCTCTTCTGCCCACAAAGGTTCTTAGTAGGTAAGGGTGATAACAAGTCTCTAAACCAAAAAGCAGGAGCTAAAACAAGAATGCCAACAGGAGAATGGAGAATGCTAGGACAGAAGAAACGGTTCCCTAATAAATCTATTTGAAAGGAAGGCATGGATGTTACAACAGAAAAATACATACAGGAAAATGATAGATAAGTCTGACTTAAAAGAGTTGTGAACCTGAGTGGTATCTTAAGGTATTTCAACTCTCAACCAAATGTTAATGTCCAGTAAACATTCTGGTCATCAACCACGTTTAGCCTTCTACTTGTGGGGCTGCTCTGCATGTGGACAGCACAGAGCTGAGCTGTGTGCAAAAGGAGCATATATCAAAAAGGACCTGAGGGAGGGTCAAGAAACAGTGAAAAGTTGATCACAGACAGCACTTTCAGGACTGCTGAGTGATCTCTGTAACAACATCAGATGGGGAAAGAGAGCACCGAAGAACTGATGCTTTTGACCTGTGGTGTGGAGAAAGTTCTTGAGAGTCCCTTGGATGGCAAGATCATCAAACCAGTCAATCCTAAAGGAAATCAGTTCTGAATACTCATTAGAAGAACCCACGCTGAAGCTGAAGCTCCAATACTTTGACCATCTGATGCAAAGAACTGTCTCATTGGAAATGACCCTGATGCTGGGAAAGACTGGAGGCAGGAGGAGAGGGGCACAACAGAGGATGGGATGATTGGATGGCATTACCGATTCCATGGACATGAGCTTGAGCAAGCTCTGGGGGTTGGTGATGGACAGGGAAACCTGGCATGCTGCAGTCCATGGGGTAGCAAAGAGTCAGATAAGACTGAGCGACTAAACCGAACTGAGATTCTACAAGGAGTCCTGTAGAGAAATGCTAGCTCTGTTCAGTCTGCCTTCTTGCTCCACAGAAAAGGGGAAGAAAAATCTCAAAGATGAAACAACTGAATAAGACTGAGAGTCCTGGAGAATAACAGGAATCAACTAAATTCATTTGGGCCAAAATATAGCAAAGCGCCTTTCACATAAGGGTAAAACTACTAAGTTTTAGGTAGGTATCAACAACCAAAGGGGATTATGGGCAACATTATCAATTCTTTCTAAATATGTTGACAGAATAACTCCCAAATTCCAGCCTGGAATGTCTGAATCTGATATGAGGATGCATTTGATCCAATGAAGGTGTGCTATGGTTAGAGTTCTAGAGATAAAAACTTAGATTTTCTTCAAAAATGGCTTCTTTAATCTAAATTTATTGACAAAATGATTTAATAATAATATGGAAAGACTGACCTAATCAATGAAAACTGTGAAAATATTTTCAAATTGAGAGATTAATGACATAGAATATAGAAGAGTTCCTCTTTGTAAAGCTACTAATACATTCAAGAATCTGTTAATTGACTATTTCATTCAAAACCTGTTTCTGTGAATGGAAGCCTAATGCCCATATCCCACCAAGCATACTCTCTGACAAACTGTACCACTTTAAGAAATGACCCTGCCTAAACCTCACGGAAAATAAGTCGTACTGACCACTGCCAGCTGTTTCTGAGGCTTCAGATGCACTAGAAACGTTGTCTGAAAATTTTTCTTCGCTGGTGTTCACATAACTTGGGCTGCCTCCTCCAATTCTATCTTCACTCTGCTCTATAGGATGTACTGTTGTTCCAAATGAATATTTTCCTCCATTCAGCACAGATGATGGCTCAATCACAACAGGGCTGGCATCCTAAAAATCACGAAGTCAGAAATTAAAAGGTAAAATTCATTAATCTGATAATTATGCAGCCTTCAAAAATGAATCCCCCAACTGTCTACTGTTTCTAATTCTCCTGTAGCTGGCTATGACACTTAAAACATTTGGATGTATAACTGAGTTTTAATTTCTTCGAAGATAGTGTATATAAGTAAAACTGGTAAGGCAGAATGGGAACAGACTGCAAGTGACCCTGTGCCACATAAAGTAATTTAGATTTTATTCTGTTGAAAGATGAAAATCGTGGAAGGGTTTTTATCAATATTAAAAAGCTCAATAGTATTTATTCTTTTATTATTAAAGATTACATTGTTATTATAGAAAATATAGAAAAACATGAAGAAACTAAACATCACAAGTACTCAGAGTCCATCATTTAGCATTAGCTATAGTTGACATTTTGATGTGTTTCCTTTATTTTTTGTGACTGAACATATACACATATCTATAAAAAATAAATGTGGGGGATATGGTTAGAATTAAGGGCAGGGTACTGTATTACCAGCTATGCAGCCTTTCATAAAATAAACTTACAAGCCTTAGTTTCTCTTTATAGGTAAAAACCAGGATATTAGAATCTCAGAGTTATATGAAGATTACATGAGTGACACATATAAATTGCCTGGCATTTAGTAAATATAAACTATCCTTCTGGATGTTGTCAGAAAACACATTTTAAATACAGCATATTGCTTCTTTTTCTTTCACCTAACATTATATTGACAGGATTTTTCTGTGAGAGGCTTCTAAATAGGGGATATCATAATCCAGTTTTTGTTTTAAAAAGAACTCTATAGTGTGCAAAAAGCAAGCAGAAAGTGAAAATTGAGATACAAGTTAGAAGAACTTCCATAAAAACTTAGGCAAGAGATGCTGAGATACTCAGCCATAAAGCTAGAACCAGAAATAAGGAGATGGAGAGAGAGCATGGATTTAGGAGACAAAAAAAAAGTGGCAATTAATTGTGTATGAAAGAAGGGCACAGAAAATTCCAAAGTAGAACATGAGATGCTGACTTTGATGACTAGATGGGAGCTGACATCTTCATAAGATAAGGTGTGTAAGTGAATGGGATCGTTTTGGGAATGAGCTTATTTTGGTTTGAGATTCTGTGGACATTTGAGTCTAGTGCTCAGGACAGAGAATGAGATGAGATATACTTGGGGACTATATGGATTTCTGGAAACACAAGAATATGGCATATGTAGAATAAGGAGAGAACAGTATCTATAGGATTGGTGTCAGAAGAATCTAGGAAGGATACTGAGTCTGAATGACCAGAGAAGAATCAGGAGAGGCAGCTTCCCAGGTGGCCCTTGTGCAAAGAGTCTGCCTGCCAACGCAGGAGACGCAGATTCAACCCCTCTGTCAATTGGGTAGATGCCCTGGAGGAGGAAAATGGCAACCCATTCCAGTATCCTTGCCTGAAAAACTCCATGGAAGAGGACACGCCTGGCTGACTACACGCAGTACATGGGGTCAAAAAGAGTCAGGCACATATGAGTGACTAAACACACACACAGAGCCCTAGAAGCAGAGGCAGCTAGCATAGAATTATTTTCTACTAAGCTTATTTGTGAGGAAAAAAAAATCAGCAAACACCACACAGAAAACAGATAACTAAGACTGAGGAGAAGCAGAAGGGAAGGTGCTATGAGAATATGTATCTGTGAGTGCTTTTAAAAGATCGGGGTATTTTTAGGTGAAGGTAAAGAGAAAAACTAAAGGTGCTAACCAGTAGAACAAGGTCCCAGAAGCATCTGAGGAGACGGCATGGCTAGAGGAACTAAAGTGGTATTCAGTAAACAGCGACATAAATTTTAGTAGATGAAACTGATGAATGGATGGGGGGCTTGAAGGCACCACTTAGAAAGTAACTAACTGAAACTTAAGAGAAACATCAAATTTAAAACATAAACTCCAAGTCACAGCATAGCAACAGTACAGTGGAAGCTTTAGTTTCTTTTAATACAATTAGAGCATCCCTGTGAAGTTGCTCGGTCGTGTCTGACTCTTTGCAATCCCATGGACTGTAGCCTACCAGGCTCCTCTGTGAGTGGAATATTCCAGGCAGGAGTACTGGAGTGGGTTGCCATTTCCTTCTCCAGAGGATCTTCCCGACCCAGGGACTGAACCCAGGTCTCCCGCACTGCAGGAAGATGCTTTATCATCTGAGCCACAAGGGAAGCCCTAATTTTAGCCAAAACAAGGAGACATTTTATCAATATTTCATTAGATGTTTTTTGCCTCTTTGATCTGTAAACCAGGTGAACACTATCAATTTGTAGATTCTTTAAAAGCCAGTTCTGAAGAAATTACAGTGATTTAATCAAGAGTGACAAGAAGAATGAGAATAAAACCTAGATTTCTTTCTACAAAGCAATTAACTCTATTGAACTAAGAAAAGTTAAATAGCTTTATTGTTAGAACTTCAAATAATTCAGAAGCACAGATTCATAGTCTTTATTACCGATCCAAATGTTAGTATCTTCTATTAATTATTAACTTTCTTAAAATATATGAAAGGTTAACAGATTATGTTGGGTTTTAAATAACTCTACTTCACAGTGAAAAAATTATTCCCTATTCAATTCTCTTCCAGTCCTTTGATTACTTTGAGGAAAAGGTCTCAGTTTGGTGTTAATGTGCTAAATGAATACTCGATATGCCAATCTAATACTTGATAATTTCTCTTTTTAACAGAGAATAGGCCTCAGTATCAGTTTTCAAAAG
>SJYC01107670.1:0-12412 GCA_006408675.1 Madoqua kirkii | reverse complement strand
ACTACTTGGAATTTAATATATTTTATTTCCATTAAATTTATTTTTATTTTGATCTATTTCTGAAATGTGACACTGATTTTCTATTTAAGATAGTGACATAAATAATATTTAAAATAAGATATTTATTTACATAAAAATGATAAAAAGTTATTTATATAAATGTAACTAAGAAAATAATAGTATGGAAATTATATGGCAAAAAAATGGTGACCACAGTATACAAATGATTAAAAACTGGCAATCTACATTAAGTATAGATTTAGAGCCATCAGTATTTTAAATTCAACTATTAACTAAATAAGTCATAATTGTATGGACAACAGAACAATAGAATCACACTGACCTATGGCCTGTGAATTAGGTAGGCCTGAGTATTTAAATTATTAATCATGTTTGGACTTCACTTTGTAGACTTCTTGGCAAATCATTAAAGATATATTGATCTTCTCACAGCTTTTCTAACAGCGTTCATACCGACAAAATGCATTTCATTTAAATTAGATTTCAAAAGAAAATTTTCAGTATACAAAAATGACTTATTTAAATGAATTCAATCCCTTTCTCCAATTATGCTTTATAAATTTGTTTGCTCAGGAATTTTTTTTTAAAGCTTTCTATGTGATTCGGCTTTGCAATCAGAATTGCTGACCACTGTCCAAGTGAGAATTACAGTCTCATACTTTTGTTTTCATAATGTGCTATAAATACTAAGTATATAGTACTTGATTTCTTAGTGAATCTATTACTCTTTTTCTAGGTTGGAGTATTTTATTGCTGTCCAGTAGTTACAAAGTCTGATGGCACTGAAAATCTTATTTTAAATGTAGATAAATAGGAATCTTACTTACATATTTGACATATTCTTTCCACTGCTGCCACCACTGCATAGAGATGATAAACCAATTGTGTCCTGGTTGCAGACCATACCTGCTTTCTCGTTCTAACCATCCTCTGCATACAAAAGAAATTTAGTAGATCAAATGGTGTGTACAACAGATGACCATACACCCACAAGTTATCATTAGAAACTTTTCAAAGGAAAAGCATGAAATAGAGGTACTTGGGAAATGGCCACATATTAAATTAGTGAAACACTGATAAGCCAATTTCAGGAGTCAAAATACCACTATTAAGCTTCTGACTGATGTTTCAAAAACAGCTTCACTAAGGAATAATTTAATAACATACAAGTTATCTGAATTAAGTGTAGAACTCAATGATTTTGGTAAATTTACAGACATGTGCAACCATTACCACAATCCAATTTTAGACTATTTCAGATACCCCCAGAAGACATCTTATGCTTAGTCATTTTTTTAGTCAAATTACTGCCCTCAGTCTCATGATACCAGTAGTTTATTTTCCATCTCTTAAAAAGTCACATAGTTATGCATGACTCTTTGCAACCCCACGGACTGTGGCCCACACCAGGCTCCTCTATCCATGGAATTCCCCAGGTAAAAATATTGAGAGTGGATAGCCATTCCCTTCTCTAGGGGATCTTCCCAGGCACCTAACTCAGATCTCCTGGACTGCAAGTGAATTCTTTATTGTCTGAGTCACATACTCCTGATGGCAGGGTTTAACAATGCCTGTTCTCCCAGCACTGCCATTAGAGCGGCTTATCAAAATTATTTTTTGTCAATATGCAAAAGAGACAAATGATGTCTCAGGGTAGCTTTGGTTTGTACTTCTCTTATTATAAAGTCAATTTGATCCTTTCATATGATAATGGGCCATTATATAGCTTTTTTGTGAACTGTTTATTCATGTCTTTTGTCCTTTTTTCTATACATTTTTCTTGGGTATTTTTTTAACTTTGATTTTTAAGAGTTCTTTCTATATTAGATATATTGTTGTATAGTTGTTAAACCGTGTTTGACTCTTTTGGGACCCCGTGGACTGCACCAGTCAGGCTCCTCTGTCCATGGCATTTCCTGGGTGAGAATACTGAAGTGGGTTGCCATTTCTGAACATTTCACAATTTTAAAATGGGCAAGGAAATTAAATAAATAAATGGAACGTTAGAACACATGGTCTCTTGCACTGGACCTCTTTTACTTAGCATAATGTTTTTGAAGTTCATCTATGTTGGAGCAGATACTATTACTTTGTGCCTTTTTAAAATTATTATTACTGAGTAATATTCCACAGGGTGTTGCTGTATGTTTTGCTTATCTATCTAATACCTGATAATTTGCAACCGGCAAACTGTTTTCGAAAGCAGCTGCACCATTTAGCTTCCTCATCACTATTGTATGAGGGTTGCAGTTGCTCCACATTCTCACTAACACTTGTTACTGTCTGTCTTTTCTATCACAAATCTACTAGTGCGTGTGAAGTGGTGTCACAATGTGATTTTTAAAAACACTATTCTTATTGAGAAGAAATTCATATAACCTAAGGTGGTCTCTGCACATTCTGACTGTACTAAATGCCACTGAACATTACATATGCTTTACAATGGTTAATTTTATGTCATGCGAACGTCTCCAAAACAATTTCATACACCACAGCTAAATAGTTATTTTCTGTTACTCCTTTTCCCTAGCCTTTAACAATCCCCAATCTGCTTTCTGTCCTGACAGTTTAGTTTTACTTATTTTAGATATTTCATATACATGGAACCGTATAATATGTCACCTCTTGTGTCCAGCTTCTTTCATTTGCAAGGTCCATCCATGTCATATCATGTATCAGTACATGATTTCTTTTTATGGCTGAGTGACATTTCATGGCATATATATACATTTTGTTTATCCCTTCACCTTACTGATTGATATTTGGGCTGTTCCCACGTTACGGCTATTGTGAACAGTGCTAATAGGAAGATCTGGGTACAAGCATTTTAGTGCCTATTTTCAATTTTTTAGATAAATACCTAGAAGCGAATTGCACAGTTATGTGGTAATTGCAATTTTGAGGAAATACTAACTTGCTTTCTATAGCAGTGACACCATTTTACAAACTCTACCAGTGACGCAATAAGAATCCCAAATTCTCTACATCAAAATTACAAACATCCTAGTAGGTACAAAGTGGAATTTCATGTAGTTTTGAGTTGCACTTCCTTAATGACAAACGATTTTGAGCATCTTTTCAACTACTGGACAACCATGTGTATATCATCTCTGGAGAAATGTGCATTGAAGTCCCTTGCCCGTTTTAAATTGAGTTATATTTTGGTTGATGAGTTGTAGGAGTTTTTTATATATTCTAGTTACTTGATTCGTGTCAGATCTATGATTTACAAATATTATGTCTCAGTCCATAGGTTTTCTTTTCAGTTTCTTGACAATGCCCTTCGAAGAACAAGTTTTTAATTCATATGAAGCCAAATTTACCTATTCTTCTTTTACTGCTTCTGTTCTAAGAGTCATATATAAGAATTCATTTCAAAATCCAAATCACTCTTGAAGAAATATTTTTTTGGGATACAGAATTCTTGTTCTGCATCTTGTTCTGCTACAGTGTTCTCTTTCAGCGCTTTAAATTTTATGAAGGATACACACAGGTATCTTAATGCTGTTACTGCTTTAAGATCTCTGGCTCTGGCTTTTGACAACCTAATGGTAATGTGTCGTCATATGGATCGCTTCAGGAGCTTGAAGACACAGCTCTACTCTCACATTCACTGCAACATTACTCACAACAGCCAAGGCATGGAAACAATCTAAGAGTCTAAAAACGGATGAAACGATAAAGAAAAGGTGCTATTTATGAATATATAAAATGGAATTTTATTCAGCCTTTCAAAATAGGAAATCATGTCTTTACAAAAACACACAAAAACACACAGATGAAGCTTGAGGGTATTATTCTAAATGAAATAAGCCAGACAGAGAAAGACAAATACTGCACAGTATCCAAAAAAAAGTGGAATTCAGAAACAGAATAGAAAAGAGGCTGCCAGGAGCTGGGAGAGAGATTGGTAAAAAGATACAAATTTTCATTATAAGATATGTAATGGGGATGGGTGCCTTAATATTCAGAGGGGGAAATTATTTCAGAACACATACAATATACCAAGTTATCACAGTAACAATATATTTCAGATGTCAGAAATTGTAACTATTTAATGAAAATATGTACAGACTGTATCTATAAACTTACCTAATAATTTGTCCTTCCTCTTCTGGAGTAGCTGGTCTTAACCCCAGAACTATGTGACATACCTAGAAATAAATGGTAAATTAAACTTCATTGGTGCCAATGACTGGACTATAGAATATTTCACATTCTCTATATAAGATCCACTTCTAGACAGGAACCTAAACTAGCAATAGCTTTTGGCTGATGAATTACCAAATGATCCACTTGAGCAAATCTGAACTTTAAATATTTTTTTTTTAAGAAATAAATCATTTCAATGGAAGCAATTTCCAAATCTCTGTGATGGGGGGAAAAAGAGAGACAATGGAAGAAAAGGAGAAAGGAAGGAAGGAAAAAACTACTTTTTAGAATGTTTCATTAACACTATATACCTTAATTATCTCACAGAGAATATTATCTTCTTTCCGGAAACCTGAAGAGCATATATGGCACTTGAGAAGAAAGGTAAAGGGGAGATGAAAAGGATACCGGAAATGAAGGATAAAGGCAGCATTTCAACTTCAACAGCTCTAAGAAGAACATTAATGCTACTAGCACTAAATATGCCTTTAAAAAGAGAATTTACTTTTTATTTTTGGCTATGCCGGGTCTTTGTTGCTCCTGGGCTTTTTCCAGCTGCAGTGAGTGAGGGCTCACTTGCAGTACCCAGGCTTCGCATTGTGGGTGAGACTTTTCTTGTTGTGGAGCATGGCCTCTAGGGTGAGTGGGCTTCAGTAGTTGTGGCACGCAGAAATAGCAGCAGTGGCCCACAGCTTAGCTGCTCCACAGCATGTGGAACCTTCCTGGACCAGGGATCAAACCTGTGTCTCCTGCATTCGCAGGCAGATTCTTTTCTTCTGGCAGGCAAATTCTTAACCACTGGACCACCACGGAAGTTCTAAGTATGCTTTTTAAGGCTCATTTTCTCCTCAATTTATTTGCCTTCTCATATCATTATAAAAGAAGTTATTCCCTACCCCCTCCACCATTTTATCATGAAAAATTTCAAAAATACAGAAAAGTTGAAAGAATATTACACTGAACACCTCATACTCATTACCTAATTCTGACATTAACATTTTATTATACTTCATCTATCCGTCCCTCAATTCATCTATTAATCCATCTTAATTTTTGCATGTATTTCAAAGTGAGTTATAGGTATTAGTACAGCTCCCTGTAAATATATTAGCTGGCCTGTTTATAATTTTGTTTACCTTTTGAGGTAAAATTTACTTAACAATACACAAATTAGGTTTATGAGACTCATCCATTTATCAATAGTTCATTCTTTAATTGTTGAGGCAATACTTTTTAAAGGTTTTTTAAATTGAAATACAGTTGATTTATAATGTTGTGTTAGTTTCACATGACCTTCATCTAGTCAAGAAACAGAACAGTGCTACCTCCCACAAAGCTCTGAGTTCCTTCCCAGACACTAAGCACCCTCTGATGTATTCACTACCCGAATTCCACACCATGGATTGCTTTTTGTCTGCTTTTCTGGTCCAGTATTTCCCATTCCATATTATGTAAGATTCCTTGATGTGGTTGTGTGTAGCGGTAATATATTTATTTTTATTGCTTTAAACCATGTGTATGTAAGTATCACCATTTACTTTCATGTATTTATTGTTGACAGGTAGGTCATTTTCTGTTTGGGGCTGTAATAAGAAGTGATTAGAAGAACTTATTCTACATCTTTTGGTGTTCAGATATACAAGTTTCTATAGAGTATATTTAAAAACAGCCAATACTTGTAAGAATTTATATTCCTTCTGGCAATGTGAAAGAGTTACACTTTCTTATTATCTTCAACAATGCTTCATTATCACTTCAAGGCTAACCATTCTAGTGGATGTCTAATGGTATTCTAAGTACAATTTTAATATATATTTTCATTATGACTGAAGAAGTTGGCCCCCTTTCATAATTATTAGCTATCTGGATATTCTCTTTTGTGAAGTACCCATTCAGGTTTTTTGTACATTTTAATATTAAGCTTCTGCCTTGTTTCCCATTGATTTTTGTTCTTTGTATGCCCTAGATGGGCTTCCCAGGTGGCGCTAGTGGTAAAGAACACGCCTGCCAGTGCAGGTGATGTGACAGACATTGGTTTGATCCCTGGGTCAGGAAGATTCCCCCAGAGAAGGGCATGGCAACCACTCCAGGATTCCTGTCTGGAGAGTTCCATGGACAGAGGAACCTAGCGGACTACAGTCCAGGGAGTCAAAAAGAGTCGAACATGACTGAGCGACTAGCACACACATGCTCTATACATAAGTCTTTTGCTGGACACAAGTAAAGCAAATAAATTCTTATCATTTTCTTAATGGCATCTCTTGAAAAAAATAATTCTTAATTTTACTGAAGTCCAACTTAAAACTTTTCTTTGTGCTTGGCGTGCTCTGCCCTGTTTTGCAACCTCAAAGTCATTAAAATATCAATGCTATTTTCTAGACACTTTATTCTTTACTTTCCAAATTTATAGATTTATAATCTACCTAAAATTACTTTAAAAAACTTTGTTTAACTGCAGGATAATTGCTTTACAATGCTGCACTGGCCTCCATTGTACAACAGTGTGAACCAACCACATTAGCTGCTCAGTTGTGTCTGACTCTCTGCAGTCCCACAGACTACAGCCCGCCAGGCTCCTCTGACCATGGAATATCCAGGCGAGAATACTGGAGTGGGTAGCCAGTCCCTTCTCCAGGGAACTCAGGGATCGAACCTGGGTCTCCTGCATTGCAGGCAGATTCTTCACTGTCTGAGCCACCAGGGAAGCCCGAATCAGTCATAATTACACATAATAGCCCTTCCATCCTAAGCCTCCCTTCCCGCTCCCATCCCACCCTTATAGGTCATCACGGAGTACCAGGCTCGGCTCCCTGTGCTATACCGCAGCCTCCTACCAGTCATCTGTTTATACCTGACAGTGTATCTATGTCAGTGTTACTTTCTCAATTCCTCCTACTCTCTCTTTCTCCTGTTGTGGTACAATTCTGTTGTCTACATCTGCATGTCTATTGCTTCCCTGCAAACAGGTTCATCAGTGCTGTTTTTCTAGATTCCCTCTATATGCGTTAATATACAATATTTGTTTTTCTCTGACTTACTTCACTTTGTGTAACAGGGTCTAAAATTATTTTTCATGTAATGGGGTGAATAATGACGCATAGTTTTTCCCATAGGAATACAAATTAATCCAGTACCACTTACTGAAAAGACCACCCCTTCTCATCTGCAATGCAATGTCTTCTTTGTTATAAATCAAGTGATCACATCTATGTAGGTCTGTGTAAGAACTCTCAATGTTGTTCCACTGGTTGATCTAACTTTATGCAGACATCACACTGCTGTAACACTGTTGCTACTTTATAAAAAGTTCTAATATCTGGTAATATAAATCCATTGTTCCTGAATTTCTTCTAGCTATATTTTTGACCCTCGTACTTCCTGTGTACTTAGAATCCTCTGGTCAAGTTCTACAAAATCTGAGTGACAAAAAGAGCTTCTGGGGATTCTGATTTTGAGTGCACAAGTCTTTAAGTCCGCTTAAGGGGAACTGACACCTTTAACACACTGAGCCTTTCAATCCATAAATATGGGTTATCTCCCTCTGTACAGGATTTTTATTACTGTTCTAATAAATTATCACAAAATTTATAGTATGAAACAACACAAATTTATTATCTTACAGTTATGCAGGTCAAAAGTAAGGTACAGATCTTTCCAGGCTAAAAATCAAGATGGCAACAGGGTGGTATTCCTTTCTGGAGGTCAAAGGAAGAATATGCTTCCTTCCGTTTTCCAGTGTCTAAAATTCACCCACAATCCTATGCTCATGGCTCTTTCTCTATCTTCTCTGTTTGCTTTGACAAGCAGATCTGTACCTCTCTAGCCCTGCTCCCAATGCCATCTCTTTTTCTCTGACCATAGCTGGGAAAAGTTTTCCACTTCTAAGGACTCATGTGATTAGACTGGACCCATCTGGATAATTCAGGCCAATCTGTTTACACATATATTAAGTGAACATAAAGTTTTAAAAGCATGTCTAAATATGGGATAAAGTGAGCACGGTAAAATGTAGATGATGGGTAAATGGGTACTCATGATAAAATCTTTCAACTGTTTGCTGGAAACACTGACATACAAAAACAAATCTCAAGCATTCGCTTATCTATAAACTAGAATTACAGGAAAATACTGTCACTGTAAGTCCCTGATAAGCACAAGAAAATAGTCAAAGCAATACAAAAACTCAAAATGCTTTGCTACCTGAAAGCTACAGGATGACGCAAATACAAACTCAAGTGGTCAAAATGTTTATATAACTAATTATGACTTAAAATTTGAGAATATTATTTTAAGTGAGATTTAAAAAAAGAGCTCATCAATTTTCATATCATCAAGTAAGTCATTTCTGTTTACAGTAGTGATTTATATTACTTTTGTACATTTTTAATCTTCCAAAGCCATCAACTTAAATTCCTATTGAAAATTGATAGTGGAATAGCTGAGTGATTTAAATGGCTATTATAAGCGTATCAGATTGTATATGCTTTAAATATACATTAGTTAGTAATTACCCATTAGGAAGAGTTCAATTTTCCATTTATTCTAACAGTTATGTCATAGACCTCTCTATTTATAATGGAAGATCATGATAAAGACAAAGATACCAAACTTTTCTGACTTTCACAAGGGTGCTTTTATAAGGAAAGGAAAATAAGAAGAATCTAAAATATCACTATTAAGTCAACTTACATATTTATGAACAACTACGAAAAATGGAAACCACAAACTATTTTTTAAAATGGGAGCAAGAGAACTATTTTAACTGGGAAAACAGTTAAAATCTGGCTGCTCATTCCTAGCAGCTATTCTTTCTTCCTTCTCCTTTGACCTTTTTTGGACTTGATAAAGAATTAGAAAAAAAAAAAAATTTTGCATCTAAGATACTCTCTTAACCGGAAAGACTGAATATTTTGTGAAAACTTTACAGGTGCCTATTTATGAACCGTCTCTGTTCTACGGCCTTATGAGGGGTCTTTGAAGAAAAATAGCAATTATAATGGCTTTTACCATTTAAATTATTCTGTGTCTACATTCTGCTCTCATGAGTTTTAAGATAAACATAATTAGCTATATTCCACTTTTCTAACACTTCATGACTTTGAGAAACTTTAGTAGGCACTCATGCTTTATCTCACTATCTTTCAAGTGGTATACAGGATAATGTAGTTTTTTTTATAATATATGGTTTTGTAGCTTAGATGGTAGTAACTACTATGTAATGGAAAAGATGCTGAACTACTGGTATCACTGCCCTCTGTATCTGTCATTTACCTTAAACATACCTGGAAAAGTAGATTCAAAAATTCATTAGCAAGTACATTTTTCACACTCCAGATTTGATAGTCTTCTAGAGTAAGATGACCCATCTGAAAGAGAAACAGTATTTTAGAAGATCTCATATTAAGAATGCCCTCATTTTTTATTTGAGTAAAATCTGGTTTATTAAACTTTTAATGATTATTTGTCTGAAAGAAATCCAACAATTTAAGGCAGGTGCTATCTGTTCATCTGAGAAATAGGCCAGCCTGGCCAGCCTGGTTTAAAAGTAACCAAACTTCGTTAAGTAGTCAATGGCAATAAGGATAATTTATCACCAGCCATCTTCTTTCAACAACACTTGGGAAATAACTTACATTATCTTCTGGTTCACACATTACCTATGGAACCAACAAAAGGCCCCAGGTAGGGAAAATGAAGTATTTGCTAATTTTGAAAGCATTTTTATAGACTCTGGATTGTGTGCTTTGATCCTAACAATTTTCTAAGACTTCCTTCTTAGAAATATCTAGCAACTTCATCAGAGTTCTTAGAGATTGAAAAGAACTTAATAAAAATAAAAAATGAGTATCTATATTATATCTCCCTAAAATACAATTTAATGTTACTCTTTTTTGCTTTCAAAGTGTACCAAAACTTACATTTTTCACACATTCTGTATGAAAATCACAGCAAGCTACAGGAGAAAACCTATTATAATATTCCTAACTAATAAGTGTTGTCAAACTAAGTTCAAGAATTTATTATTTGTAAAGTACACACTTATTTCTATTACATGGTTATTCTGGATGCTATTAAACAACTCAGAAGAGACCTTTACCAATATTACTTTAGAAATTTTGTAAAACAATGTATGTATCCAGATTAAGATAGTCATTTCCATCATCTCCTTATGGTCCCTCCCAGTTGAATCATTCATCTGCAAAACCACTGTTATAACACCTGTTACCATTTGCTGGTTTTGTCTCTATTCTCAAACTTCATATAAATGGAATCATACAATGTGCTTTCATTTTTCCAGCGTTTCCTTTGCTCAGTACAAGGTTAGCCTTTCTATAACGTATTAAAATGGGAGAAATAAAGATGGTAAACTGTAGATGGTAAGGGCTGTGTTTACTTAATTTTTATAACATGCCTACCTTATAAAATATAAATGTTTTTATGTATATAACACTTCAGTGGAGTTGTTTAAAGATGGAGTAGGCTTTGCTTGCTTCAACAGCACATATTCTAAAATTGGATATATAGAATGGGCTGTCTTTAGAGACAGCTTGGAGGGACTGTAACCACTGGTCCAAATAAGCACTTATTGAGACAGTGTAGCAGAGACTTAAATATATATACCAGCTACATAAACCAATTCAAAGTATGAGGTATTTTTAGAAAAATATCAGTCCCAGCTGGACTCACCTTTGTGGTGTCATGTGCATTCAATATGCCTTCTACAATGTCACACAGATCCATGTGTAATTCCTGTAAAAACAGAAACCCAAAGAAGTAATTAGAAAAAAGCAGATATCATTTTTATTAGTTAGTGACTAAGTTTATGATGTTGGGCTTCCCTGGTGGGTCAGAGATAAAGAATCTGCCTGCCAATGCAGAAGACATGGGTTCAGTCCCCTGGCTGGGAAGATCCTAAGGAGAAGGAATGACAACCCACTCCAGTTTTGGTGCCTGGGAAATCCTATGGACACAGGAGCCTAGCCAGGCTACAGTCCATGGGGTTGCAAAGGAGTCAAACACAACTTAGTGACCAAGCAGTAACAAAAGTATAGGATATTTTGGCCAAATATTTATAATATATTCAGTTTATTAAATTTTCTGAGGCAAATTCTCTTCCCAATTTTGTACTTTTAACTACAAATATTTTGAGTAGCATAATATAGCAACTCTCGCAGAGTCAGACATGACTGAGCGACTTCACTCACTCACTCAATATAGCAACTAGAAATAACAGCAAATCCTTTATTCTTGATCTCTTTAAAAATTTTATCCACTCCATTTTCCTGTTGGCGTGAAGTTTATATGTACCAAAATGTATATACAAGCAGAATTTACCGGTATATCATCAGTGCGGTTGTCCTTCCAGACCTCTAAGAGTGCAACCACCATGTTTCTCAGCTCAACCCTGGAGAGAACTCCATCACGGTCAACATCAAACACCTTGAAACAAACTAAACAAAAGAAACTCCTCTGGAGGGAAATCACTTTTATACTCTGAAGTACAATACATATTACTAGAAGCTGCCCTAGTAAAATTACTAAGTTTCTCAAGCAAGTACATTCTGGATTAAGTTCTCATCTAGGCCAGATTATGTCATGGAAGTCCTTGAACTCGTAGGGCTTCCTGGCACACATTACTAAGTCTCTCTCTAAAATCATTAGCCAGGCTGGAGAACCTTATCTTTCCCCCAAATCTAGAGCTAAATTCCTTATAAACTGAAAAGTATTAATAAGATCCAAGTTACTATAGTAAAAAGCCTCTTGATGAAAGAGGAGAGTAAAAAAAATTGGCTTAAAGCTCAACATTCAGAAAACGAAGATCATGGCATCTGGTCCCATTACTTCATGGGAAATAGATGGGGAACAGTGGAAACAGTGTCAGACTTTATTTTGGGGGGCTCGAAAATCACTGCAGATGATGACTGCAGCCATGAAATTAAAAGACGCTTATTCCTAGGAAGGAAAGTTATGACCAACCTAGACAGCATATTCAAAAGCAGAGAAATTACTTTGCCAACTAAGGTCCGTCTAGTCAAGGCTATGGTTTTTTCAGTGGTCATGTATGGATAAGAGAGCTAGACTGTGATGAAACCTGATTGCCGAAGAATTGATGCTTTTGAACTGTGGTGTTGGAGAAGACTCTTGAGAGTCCCTTGGACTGCAAGGAGATCCAACCAGTCCATCCTAAAGGAGATCACTCCTGGGTGTTCATTGGAAGGATTGATGCTGAAGCTGAAAC
>SJYC01107668.1:0-15227 GCA_006408675.1 Madoqua kirkii | reverse complement strand
AGATCTTTTATAAAAGATACTTATTTTGACAATTAAGTAGGAAAAACCTCAATTTAAAAAGTGTTTAAAACAGGGCTTCAACTTGAAACTTCTAATGGATGTAGTCAAGGTTATTGCTATTAAACTACTATGTATACGAATCATACAACTATATTGTAGGAAACCAATATAATCATTTTATCATTACAAGTAAACTATGAAACTATGATTTTCCACAGGCACATCTTCAAGTGAAGGCAGAAGTGGTCTATAGAAATGCACTAACCTTCATGAAATAGGAATTTGGTTTAATCACTACTGATAATCCTAAGTCAGAAACTATATAAGATTTTAAATTAGTTCTATATTGAGATATACACAAAGCATCACACCACTGTTTTTAAGAACATAAGAACTGCCATACTAAATGAGACCAACAGCCCAATTTGCTGACAATATACTAGCACCAAAGGACCTTTTGTGAGAAAGCATAATTGTTCTCTATGGTAACCTAAAAAATTTGTAATCATATTTCCTACAAATCTATAATCCCTTACTTGAGCTTGCCCCTGCACTCTTATGCTCTCAGGATAGGCAAAGTAGAGAGTTTAGACCACTAAAATAGCTTGTCTTTGGTTTTCCAGTTCTTAAAATTAATTTATTTTAATTATGTTTGGCTTTTAAATTTGTTAACATCTCAATCCCAACAAGAGTGCTTAATTCATCTGGTTTGCCTCCGTTACTATTCTTAAAGTTGCCTATTTGCTACTGTCCATTGTGGTGACAGGAGCATGAAGTCTTTGTCAGATGCTTTATCCATAATAAGTGATCTTGCAGTGTGAACTGTGCTATCTTTTATTCTACCCATTTATAAGTATAGAATGAGACAAGTCCACACATCTCAATCTTGTATAGTTCCTTGAATGAATGAAAACTGCAGAAAACAGGGAACTATAATTATGGACTGTGCCAACTTCAGTTACAGAGCCTCTGAAGTAAATGATATTAAATTAGAAGAATATGGAGACAATTAAAAACCTGGAGAAAAGATCTCTAGGCAGTTAATCTCCTTTCAGCTTTTCAAGGTCCTGGAAAGCCCAACTCTCCACAGTCCACGACTATGTTTTTGACCTTACACTTGTTTCTCTGGGAAGATCTGATATTACATCTGGTATGAAGATCATGATTACAATTCATTCTCATGTAAGAAGTTACACTAGTTATCTGTATGTTGGCTCTGACACCATGACCATTTATAAAATCAACTTATGAATGTTGATGAAGAGTGAGTTGGCTAATTTAAGAATTTATTGAAACTTTAGGGATTATGCCATCTGGTTCTAGTGATACATTTATTTTTGTCTATTTTAATTATGTCTAGAATACCCCATGTGTTTGTCACTGTCAATCTAATACTTCTAAATTGTTCCCCTAAAAAGATCATTTGGAAACAAAAAAAAAAAACTTAAACAAATTTAACTGAATCTTTCTACAATCTTCTTTTCCATGTCTTTCTAAAAAATATGTACCATGTTCCTAAAGTGGTGTCACTCTTTTGCTCAATGGCTTCCTTGTGTTTATGTAATATAAAATATATTTAATGAAAGTATTTTCCAAAAAAAATTGTTCAAAATATCTAGTTTTCTCTTAATACATCACTCTATGAGATTCCTAGCTTTCATTCATTCATTCAACAATTATTTGACTGCCTTCTATGTGGCAGGCTCTGTTCTATGAATTAGTGAAACAGTTGTGAACAAAAAAAAAGCCTTGTCCTCATGGAGTTATAATAGGTGAAGCAAAAATCAAGCAAGTAAACATAATTTAATAACAGTTAGTTGTAAGTGTTATCAAGAAAATATAATTAGGATAAGGGTAGAGAGCAAAGGTGATAAGCAGTGGTCAATGAAGATCTCTCTGAGAAGTTAACAACTGAACCAAGAACTGAATGATATAAAGGCAACAAGTGTTCATGTAAAGGAAACAGCAAATGCAAAAAGCCCTGAGACAGGAACATTTTTGAGAAATAGTAAGAAATCAAGTGTAGCTGGTGCAGAATAAGTAACAGAAAACAGTTGAAAATGGTGTCTATCTGGCGTCAGATCATTTAGAGCTTTATAAGATATAATAGAACTTCTGATTTTATTTTTAAGAGAAATGAAAAACCATTGAAAAATTCTGAGCAGGAATGACATGATATAATTTAAATCTTTAAAGGATTCTTCTATCTATTATGAAATTGTGGTGAGGCCCCAGTGAAAGCAGGGGAGTTTCTTTTAAGAAACAAAAGAAACTCTTATAAGGCAATAAAATAGTAGTCCAAGCAAGAGAAGAGACATGGTCAGATTTGGAAAGTACTTTTAAGGGAGAGGCAACAGAATAATCTCTACCTTCTCAAAGTCTCTCTGTTTCCTGAGGAATTAATTATGTTACCTATTCTAATAAGTGAGAAAAATAAAACAGAAAAAGTACTGGATTTGAGGATGAAAAATCAGAGCATTAAACTTAGCTATCTATGTCTCTTACCAACTTTGGAGAGGTAAATTTTCTGTTCTCAGATATCTTCTCAGTAAAAGAAAAATATAATACTACCCTTGACATCTTTACAGTGCTGTTATGAAGGTCAAATGGGATATCTTACAGATGAAGCTTTCTAATTTTAATTTAACCAACTTGCTAGATTAACAAAAACTCTCCATTCTCTTTGTAAAACACAGGTTGATACTAATGGTTCATTAAATGTTCAAAATTACTAAACTCTGTAGCTAGAATACTCACACTCTCCTGCTCCCAGACTAACTAGGTATGAGCCATGTAACTGTAGGGATGAACATAAAATGAATCTAGAAAAAATACATACACACACATAACGTCTGTTCATCTATACTTTGTATATACTTCCGTCTGTATATATATATATATATATATATATATATATAGATTATACACACGAGTATAAACTGCTTACTGAAATACGTATATGTCTGTGTGTGTATATATATATCATCTGACACTTAAATTTCCTCTGAAACCATAAATATCTTTATTTTATTTTAAACAAACAAAAACTGAAAATTGCACATAATGAATTTGAGATGGTTTATGAGTAAGAAGTCCACACAGAACTTCAATCAGAGAATCAATATGCAACAGAAAACTCTTGATTGGTTATCAGGTACTTTGTAAATTGATGTATATTTAAATGTTTTCAGTTTAAATGTTTAAGATACATATCATTGTCAATGACTTTATGTTTCAATCTCCTTTCAATTAATCAATGAACCATGGATCTGCTACTTCATTCATAAAGTACATCAAGTGCCTACTATACTGATTCTCAATATTGACTGTGCATCAGAATCTCCTGTGGGTACTTTTTAAAAGATATAAGTGCCAAAGCCCCATCCCTAGAAACTGTGATTTTCTAGGGCTAGAGTAGAGCTAGAAATCTTTCTTTTAGACAGAGTTGAGAACCACTGGCCTAAAAGGTAGGGAGCACCCTAACAATGAGAAGAAAATAAAATATAATTGTTTCCCAAAGTGTTCATAGTATAATAGTGTCAAAGTCTTTTTAAAACACAATAAGTTGCTAAATTCACATCATGGCAGATGCTCCTCAAAGAGAAACATGAGGAGAAACCCTAACTCTGTCCGGGGTAGGTAGATGAGGAAAGCAGTGGTCAGAGTTGGTTTCATATAGATGGTGTTTGAACTGTGAAGTAATGAAAGGTAACTGGAATTCTCCAATTATATTAAAGCAGGAAGAGATATTCTAGTCAGAAACAGTAAGCTAAGAAAAGGCATTGAGATATGAGAAAATAATGGTGCTTTCTGAGAATGCAGTATATCTAGGGCATCAAGAAAACAAGGATGGAAAGGTAAACACAAGCCCCTCCAAAAGGAACTATATCAAGTTAAATAGTCTGAAGTTTAGTGCACAGAGCAGTAGTTTCAAACTGTTTTCATGGAATTCAAGTTCAGAAAAGGCAGTTCAATATTTCAAAAAGGCCATACAAATATCTGAACAACACCGGGTATTCAAATGCATACACACTGAACTTAAAACAGATTGCAGTAAGCCAGTGCATTAACCTGTTTTTTGCTGACCTTGAACCAAAATTTCTTCTGCCATTTGTTTCTGAACTTCTTAGAGATGTGTCACTGATTATAAAACCTGTATTTTTATAAGGCTAGCAAATGTCCTACTACCTGCCTATGCATACTATCATATAACAAAACCAAATATAAAAAACTAAGACTTCTGTTTGTAGATCACCACTGCTCCAGGGAAACCAACATAGAATTTTTAGCAGGAAAATGACATAAATAACATTATAATTCAGAAATAACCATTATAACAAAATGAAATAGGGTAAAACATGAGGTGAGAAGGTCAGTTAGGAAGTGACTTCAAGAGACCAAGCAAGAAAATATAATAGAATAAACAAGTATTGAAGATGATGAAAAGGGAATAATGGAAATACTAAGAAAATAGAATATGATTTGAAGACCTATCAAATAATGGAAAAAAAAGATGGTTTTCAAAAGAGCAGATTCATACTTTAATTTTAGCCATACTAAAAAGACAGAAGTACTTAGAAGGTACCAACTGTTTAGTACTCAGAAATGAGTATCTTTTGCACATTTAATCAGTGAGTTCAAATTAATTCCCCATTTTAGCAACAGTCTTAATTTTGGGATATCTTTAATCCATCTTTACATATTTTATTACAGTCCAGAAAACCTAAAATCATGCAACCACTTTTTTAAATTAACTATATTCCTATCTAAGGATGTCATAGTATTTTCCCCACTTGGTGAAATTATTCACTTCTAAGTATGGGTGCCTACTGAGACTAAAGAGTTTTCTTTCCTCTTTTTTATGTCTTGCTTTCTTTTAGAAACGGGAGAAGGGAATTGCTTTAACTTTTTGAGAAAGTTGTCTAAAATAATGGATTTAGATGCCCTTCTTTCCTTCTTCAGAAAGTGTATTGGCAACTCCTTTAATTTTTAAATAAAGGAACGAAACCTATAGCAAGTGATTATTTGGTCTTTTGATGGGCATGAAGAAAGAAGATATTATCCTGAATCAGCAAAATGAGAGTTGTTATTTGCAACCCCCTAAACCCTTCCAAACCCCTGTCTCTTATACACATCTTTATTTAATGTTTTATAGCCCACTGGTTATAGTCATTCTATCAAGAACAAGGTGATTTTAAAACTTTAACAGTAATATAAATGCTGTTTCATTGCCTCTTCCAACTTATACATTGCCTTCACCTAATTATTTTCTTTGATCTTCCCAGTCCTTTCAGGTAAGAAGAGCAGAAATACTTACAGAAGCCCTATTACCATACTACAGATGAGAAATTCAAGTCACAAGGAGATAAATGTCTTACCAAAGATTATATGGCTCAGAAGTGACAGAGTTTTAAATAAAATACAAATTTTCTGATTTGTACATCGGTGTTCTTCCTACCATGCCATATGTTTTTTTTTAAAATAATATATATTTAACTTTTGCCACTTTGCATGACTATTTCTTGCCTACATAAATAAGTAGGTGATTATCTATCCTATTTTCCTCTCTTGCTTTCCCCTAAAACCTTATCTACCAGCTCTATAACCTCAAGAGTCCAGTGCCATTCTGTTTCAGAAGTTTATCTTTTCTGTATCAATTTTAACTCTACTAAAACTCTCGTGCCTCACTATCACATTCATGAACTGAGACACTTAGGCAATTGTTTTCAGAATCTTGGAATGGTAATAGTAATACATCAAAGATTAGAGAATCTGGGCATAATTCCGCTGCCTAGCAGTTTAAATCTGGCCTTTAGGGGCCTTTCACATATTTGTCTCATTAAGCGCCTCCTTTATTTGACAAAATATCTATTGTTTCAAAGTAAGGATAAAATTGTACACAACGTTGTCCAAAACTATACTGTATACAAATTTCACAGAGCAGGTTAGGACTAAATCTGTTTAACCTAATTCTAAATAAATTCACTTTTATGTAAACTAGTTTCTAATAATTTAATAATTAAAGACTTGTTTTTATAGTGACCCTACTAGCAACACAGACTAAGACAATAATTGAAACTTACCCCATTACACATGATTTGTTTACTACACATAATTTGTTTACTACAAAAACAATTTTAATAATTTCAAAAAAATTTGTGTTGAATTACTCAAAAAAGTAATACTTAATTTCTATGATTTCAAAAATTTACTATTTCTTCTCATGCATACAAATAACTTGGTAACTTTATTGAACATAAAAAGTCAAAAGCACATTATTTTAATGGATGTATTCATCTAGCTCTTATCTTTTCAATTCTAGCAATATCTTAATAGCTTTAATCCTTTTATACTGAACAGTAAAATTAGTTTCCCTGAGTGACAACACTGAATTAACTATTTATATATAAATATTAAATTGAAAAGTATTCCAAGACTGAATCTTAATGTTATATTGCATATTCTACTGGTAATATTTCCTTATTAATACTTCCCTTAAACTATAACTGCTTTTCAAGTTGATGCCTGGAATATCTTAATACAAACTGACTTACCCACAAAATTCTCTGCACCAGACTCTCCGATACCAGCATCTGAGCAATTTCCAGCCCTTAGAGGGTGTGTTTTAATTCTTTCCTCACAGCAGTAAAATAAAAAATAAGCTGTAAGCCAATTCAAAACTTACCTTACAAATCTGGAAATAGTCTGAAGTCAAGGTTTCCTGAATCTCCTCTCTGAGAATCCCTGCAGCCCCTGGCGGATGTGTGGAACCACTTCCAGCCCCGCCACCACTGTTACTGCCACTGCTGCTGCCACTGCCAGGGGATGAGGCCGTTAAGCCATCCAAAACTTTTCGGAAATTAAACTTCTTCATTTTAAAAACTGTGGAGAAATTCAAAGGAAAGGGGGACTTAATACATGGAATTATACATGGGGAAAAGTATTTAGCTTTTTTTCATCAGTCATGGCCCTAGCCAGTCCCCATTTTTACATGAGTTTTTTTAAAAGGAGGGGAGGAATCAATCTATCAATTATTATTAATTATAAAAAGCATATCCTTCAAAAATACAAAACACAAACTCCAAGAGCACCAGTATTTCCTCCTCACACATCAAATTTTCAAGGGCTTTATCCCCAGCTGTAGCTACGCTTTATCAGCACCGAGGTAAAAATAAAAGGCAGTGTCATCATCGTCATTAGCATTATATCATCATTATTATACAATCAAACCAGGGTCCCACAAACCAAGAATCTCTTTCTTAAAGGCGGGCTTTCCTCTTGAAGGTTGAGCTCAGTCTTTTTATTTTTTAAAAAATGGTGGTGGAAGGGAGCTAGTATTTATTCTGCCACCACCTTCGGGGGTCTCCCCCAACATCTTCAACGCTCGCTTTTTCTCAACAAGAAAAGAGGCGAGAGGTGTGCTTTTTCTATTTCCCACTCAGAACAGCCGTACCCTCAAACACCTGCAGGTGATCCACAGCAACAGCCGACGGGAGGAGAGAGCTGCTGCGCCGACTACCTCCGCTTCTCCCTCCGCCTCCCCCCTCCCCTCTTCCCCTCCACCCCTCCTCGCCCCGCTCTGCCTGCAGCGGGAGCCGCGCCAACCCGCGCGTCCGCTCTCCAGCAGCAGGGCAGCGGCTTTTCGGGGGTCGTAAGGCAGAGGCGACGACGGTTGCTCCCGAGTCTGCCTTAGCCGGCGGGGCGAGAAAAGCCGCCGCTCCCGCTGTCCCTCCGCAAGCCGAGCGCCTAGGCGCGGGGCTCTAGCCCGCGGGCGCGCGAACACACAAACACCCTCACGCAGACCTACGCGCCCGGGCGCTCACGCGCACACACACACAGGTGCGAGGGAGCCGCGGCGTCGGCGTCCCAAGGGGATGACTATCTGACTCCCGACTTAGGCACCTTCCTCAGTCGCCGCTAGCCGACTGACAGCCCGGAAAGCTGGGGATTCGGAAGGAGGCGGGCTCGTAGGCGTCCGACCGGCCCGGCTCCGGCCGCTTCTCCAGACCCTCTGGTAGCGGCTCCTGGCGCTCTCCGAGGTCCTAACGGGGCAGGCAGGCAGGCAGGCTCCACCGCAAGCTCCGCCCTCCCGCCGTGGGAGGCAAGCCCCGCCCCCGAACCACCCCCCGCGTCTCTCTTGCCCGGCTCCTCCTTCCCGGGCCTCAAGGGGCCCGAGAAAAGGGCGGAGAGCTCCGCTACGTCAATGAGCGGAAGCAGCCTCGGCTCCAATCCTCGGCTCCAAAGGGCCAAGTTCCGCGGTCGAGAGGCGCGGAAGAAATTTGTGGATAGGTCGAAGGACGAGCCAATGAAAGGGGGAGGGGAAAATTTGAAAGGCCGGTGAAGTATTTGATTGACAGAGGTATTGGCCAGTATGCAAGGGGGCCGTGCTTTGGGGGCTGTAATTGGCGCTACCTGTTGAAGGACGCAGGTATGAATCAATAGAATGCCAGGAAGTGTGCGAACTTGAGCGCCTGCAGGGCTGCAGGAGGGCTTATCCTACCTTTGACTCTGGACAGTACTGCGAACTGGGCAACTATTTTGCAGTTTATCACTTCTGAGCCTCTTCCTGCTCTCCGGGTGCATCTGCTTGTCTCCCCTCACTGCTATGCAACTTGTATAATTGCTTTACAGGTCACATCTGCCAAATGGAATTTCATTGCTATAGGTACAGAATTTATACTAATAAATAAATATTAGGAAAGATCCTAGGGAAAGAATCGTTCACGTTGTTCCAATATATACACTAGCTTTTCCTCCCATTCTCATATATACGAAAAAAAAAATTTAAGAAACATTTTTCTCACTTAGTAAACCACGGAGAAGGCAATGGCACCCCACTCCAGTACTCTTGCCTGGAAAATCCCATGGACGGAGGAGCCTGGTGGGCTGCAGTCCATGGAGTCGCTAAGGGTCGGACACGACTGAGCCACTTCACTTTCACTTTTCACTTTCATACGTTAGAGAAGGAAATGGCAACCCACTCCAGTGTTCTTGCCTGGAGAATCCCAGGGACGGGGGAGCCTGGTGGGCTGCTGTCTATGGGGTCACATAGAGTCGGACACGACTGAAGTGACTTAGCAGTAGCAGTAGCAAACCATGTCAAGAATACATTTTAAGCTTTTTCTATGAGTCACAGTAATCATTTTGAAAGATGCACTATTCAGTGCAGGGTTTTGGTTTTGGTTTTGGTTTTTAAACCAGCATCAGAATGGTTCTGAGCCCTAACCTGCTACTGAATTGGGGGAATTTGGGACTTTGATTTCTTCACCTCTGAAAATGAGGGCAGCTCAGGGGATCATAGCCAGTTGTAGTCTATAATCTGGGCAATGCAACAGAAAGTGAAAGTCTCTGCAGTCCTTGGAATTCTCCAGGTCAGAATACTAGAGTGGGTAGCCTTTCTCTTCAGGGGATCTTAACCCACATATCAAAGCCAAGGGAAGCCCAATGCAACAGAGTTCATTAGTAATCATCTCATATATTCTTATATTTTAGAGCTCTTCTAGGATAACCTCTTCTTTTCCCCTTTAGAGGAAGGGGATGGAAGGGGTGAGGGGTGAAAAGGTAGACCTGAAAAAGAAATAAGTTGTCTGATGTCACATAGCAAGGAAATGGCAGAGATGGAACAGAGCCCAGTTTTTGGAATCCTCAGGTCAATGCTCATTCTTTTTTATTTTCTTCAGTACTGTTTTACTCCTTTGGAGACCTCCCAAAGAACCTCCAATACTGCCTGGTAGTCTGTTATTGCCACAGCTAGAAAGTAACACTATTGTAGTCAAACATGGTACTGTATATTTCTACCTTATTCAGCACCTGACATAATGTTTTACATATAAAAGGTGCTTAAAGGACTTCGAATAACAGGGTTATTAATAGTTACCAGTAAAAGATCTATGGATGGTACCCAACTATATCCAGTACCATTTGGAGGGGTAAAAACAAGGGTAGAACAAATGCCATGTCTGATGTAAACTAGTTTTTAGCAGAGTTCCAAATACTATAGTGCTTCCTAACAATATGTATCAGTCCTTACTCTTTTTTTCTTCTCTTCTTCTTGGCCACTTCACTTCTAAGTATGGGTGCCTACTGAGACTAAAGAGTTTTCTTTCCTCTTTTTTATGTCTTGCTTTCTTTTAGAAACGGGAGAAGGGAATTGCTTTAACTTTTTGAGAAAGTTGTCTAAAATAATGGATTTAGATGCCCTTCTTTCCTTCTTCAGAAAGTGTATTGGCAACTCCTTTAATTTTTAAATAAAGGAACGAAACCTATAGCAAGTGATTATTTGGTCTTTTGATGGGCATGAAGAAAGAAGATATTATCCTGAATCAGCAAAATGAGAGTTGTTATTTGCAACCCCCTAAACCCTTCCAAACCCCGAAAACCACTAATCACTGACATTATACTATCTTAGCAAACTAAGCAGTGGCTTCATTCTAAAAATTATGGGAGAGCTGAGAATGAAAAAGCACACAAAACGGATTGACAAAGACTTTGCTTGAAGACCTAGAAGGAATTCATTGGCCTTCTTAAGTTAAAAAGAAGTGACAGAGTAGATACCTCTTCAGATGGGACAAGAAATAGGAGTGGGAAGTGGAAGAAAAATCATCAGAATATACAAATGTTTTCAAACAATTAGAAGCATAAAAAGATATGATTAGAATGCTGACACTGTGGACTCTTTGAGGCTATTTTAATATTCTTCTTCCTCTATGGAAGATAGATAACATGTCATACATAGTAAGTGTCATGGTACAGGCATGGGTTGGAAAAGAATTTCCAGACGTGAGACAGAATGAGAGGGAAATAAAGTTGATTAGAGTGGGAGATGCTGTTAGAACAGCGGGCCAGCTCACAGGAGAACTGACGTTGAACAGGGGCCCTTAGTCTACTTTTATAGCCAGGGTACAAGGAATGAGATAGGGGTCTTGTGGGTCATTTGCTGGTTGGATGAAGCATGTATACTCCGTGTGGGGAAGAGTAAGGCAAATACCTTCTCCCTGTGGGGTAGGAGGGAAGACAGGTTATACTGGTCAGGAAGACCTGAAATTCATTAATAGTTACAATGTTGGGGATGGGAAGGCGTCTGGTTTTTCCATTTCTTCATTCCAAGACCCTCCTGGGTTTTATCTGTTCTTTCGTCCTTGGGTTACCATAGTAACGTGAAGTGAAGTGAAATCGCTCAGTCATGTCCAACTCTTTTCGATCCCATAGACTGCAGTCTACTGGGCTTCTCTATCCATAGGATTTTCCAGGCAAGAATACTGGAGTGGGTTGCCATTTCCTTCTCCAAGGGATCTTCTTGACCCAGGGACCAAACCCAGGTCTCCTGCATTATATGCAGACACTTTACCCTCTGAGCCACCAGGGAAGCCACCACAGTAAGTACACAGTATATATTACTTTGAATAAACGACAGCAAGTAAAACCTTCACATAATTGCAATCTCAGAATGAGAGAGAGAGACTGGGGACCAAGGATATTATGATGCCAGTTTACAAAGTGTAAGCAAAGATAGAAGTGAGCAAGAGATAGAGTGCATTATGTATGTGAGGAAAGAGCACAAGATTTATAGCCTAAATCTTATTAGATAAGAGAAACATAGTGAAATATCTATGGATGCAAATTCCATTCTTAATTAATTGAAGAGATATGTTATTCTGTAAACCATCTGGTAAAAGGAATGAAACCAGACTATGAAATATACATTATAAATAATATAGAGAAATTTAGAATTGAATCTGATATTAAAATTGTAGAACTTTGTTCTTCCTACTGCAAATTAGAATTCCTCATGGAGAGAAGTTTCTGATAAGCGATGTCTTCCTAGAATGAAAAAGATAAAGAAAAAAAGTAGCCTTAGCTTGGTCCTTGGAACAAAGTTATCAAATCATTTAAACAAATCTAATACATTAGAAGGATTTTTAG
This sequence comes from Madoqua kirkii, assembly GCA_006408675.1. Lineage (NCBI taxonomy): Eukaryota > Metazoa > Chordata > Mammalia > Artiodactyla > Bovidae > Madoqua > Madoqua kirkii. The sequence goes on along the minus strand of SJYC01107668.1, from coordinate 3,305 downwards.
TATATATATTTGAAATATACTACAACTCATTTTATCGGTTTGTGTTCTTGACTTCAAGTGAACAATAAAGGCAACAGATGCTACCCCCAAAACAATCAAATAACTATTAATAGAAAGTATGTATGTGTGTGGCACTTCACACACAGAAGATTTACTAAACTGACTAGACTTGGAGAAACTAAGCCAAATTAGCAGAACACATGTAAAAGGCCCATCATACAAGAAGATAATAAGTTCTAAATGGCAACCCACTCCGGTATTCTTGCCTGGAGAATCCCATGGACGGAGGAGCCTGGTGGGCTACAGTCCACGGGTTTGCAAAGAGTCAGACACAACTGGGCAGACACAACTGAGCGACTTTACTCACTCACTCACCACTTACTTAGTGCCTGTATGCCAGATAATATACTATGAAATTTTTAAAAATCTCTTTAAACTTTATCCTTAACTTAACTATTTGAGATAGTTATTATCTCCATTTTACAGGTGAAGAAATTTTGAGACTTAAAACAATTTGAGAAATTCACCTAAATTCACTAATGTAGATAATTTTTTTTTACATAACCCAGTCTTCAAATTCAAGGCTAACTTCTTAGATTATCTTAATCATTGCCCTACTACTAATTAGAGAATTAAATAGGAACAGGTGGGGATCAATTCTCTGAAAAATAGTGAATATATTTACATTAGTTTAATAGGGCTGCCACAACAAAATAACAGACTGGGCAACTTAAACAACAGAAACTAAGTATCTCACAGTTCTAGAGGCTAGAAGTCCAAGATCAAAGTATCAGCAGAGTTGCTTTCTTCTGGTTAGTTTCTCCAAGGTCTCTGTCCTCGGCCTGTATATTACTTACTTCTTACTGTATCCTCACATTGCCTTTCTTCTGTGATGTACAACCCTGGTGTCTGTGTATCCAAATTGTCTTCTATAAGGACACCAGTCAGATTGGATTAAGGACCACCCTAATAACCTCATGATAACTTAACCTCCTAATGGCCCTATCTCCAAATACAGTCACATTCTGAGATATTGGGTGTTAGGGCTTCAGCATAAGACTTTGTGGGTAGGAGGGTCACAGTTCAGCCCATAATAATATGACAGTCAAATTCAAGGTTCTTTGAAGAAAGCATCTGCTACAACCTGGAACTGTGTAAACAATTTTACCTTTAATTTTTTATTTAATTCTCACAACAGTCATGTATATAGCTGTTGAAAATTCTATTTTATAAATGAGAAAATGGAAGCAAAGAAGGGTTAAGTAGTATGTTCAATATCCATATATTTAGTAGGTTGTGAAACAGAAATTTGGACTCCTATAAATCATATCTCAAAGCTCTTTCCTCATGCTGATAGCTTTTTTAGAAAAAGAAATCCCATAGTATAGATATTTGACATCAGAAAAATTACTATAGAATATAAATATTAGGATAAAACAGAATAGAAGGAAGGAAAAACATATACTAAGGGGTTTGAATACTAGACCTAAAAAGACATTGGAGAGTTGAGGGGAATGAAAACTAGCAGCAGAGAGTATTTGGGACGGCAAGCTAATAGGAGATCTTATCACAAGAAATCTCAGTATAATTGGAAATGTACTGAGTCCCAGGGGAGTATTTCCACCAAAAGAAATAGAAGTATTTCCACCAATAGAAGAAAACCAGTTATTGGCTAACTATTAAGACATTGTTCAGAGAGGTTGATTTCTCAGAAATATCATAAAAGCTGGAAGAGGAATTTGGATAGAGGGTGGATGTTGATGAAGACTTGCCATAAGGACAGGTGGCAATTATTTACATTAGCAAATGCGACCGTTTCCAATCTGCTTACTTTAGATACTGGCTTTTGACCTGAGCAAACTAACTTATCACTCTTTTTTGACTCCTCAATCAAGGTATAGCACCATCCTTTAGTATTTGCCAGGCTAGGGGTTTGAATTTCATTAAGAGAACACGGTTGAAAAACAGGTTCCAGCTATAGCTTTTCTGGCGAGACTTTCAAAAGGATTAGGAATTGTCTTTCCTTCCTAAATCTTTGTCTGACTTTTTTTCTGATATTATTATACGTCCTTCAGGAGGGGTACTGATTGATAATTGTCAGCTTTCTGTCATATGGCGGGAAATAGCCATAAGTACTAACATTCCTTGTTTGGCCTACTGCAAGCCCACAAAGGGAGAAACCACTGGGTTAATTAAATGTCATAGCTCTTGTGGGTTTTAGATAAACAGCAGGGGTCATTAGGATAGACCCAAAACTAAGTATGGCTTAGCACACGATCAATGACAGAATTACAAACAGAACTTGTGCCTTCGATGGTAAAATGCAAATATTTGCCATTAAACGTAATTAAAATCAACTCTGCGCATCTTTAAAAATAAATTTTCACATATCCATCCATTGCTTTGGGATGTGGTAAGAGAGAGAGAAAGAGATTTGGTCTTGAGATAGGACTAAGTTTTCTTTTTTTTTCCCCTTCCCTTCTCTTTTCTTTGCTGCATAATGTGGCTTGTGAAATATTTGAACCCCTGCCCCTTGAAGTGGAAGAGGAGTCCTAACCATTGGATCACCAGGGAATTCTCAGACAGGATAAAATTTTCTAACCAAGGCACTAACAAATCCTTTCAGCCTCCAACCTGCAGTTTTTCCTTTATTTACATATAGGTTATTATAAGGAATAAATGGGATTATGTATGTAAAAGTGATTGTAGAATGCAAACCACTATACAAATATATTATTATTTTCCTTATTCTTTTGCTTTAGTGAAATTGTTTATAGAAACTTACTTTAAAGTTGAAATTATTTTCCCATTATTATTAATATTAAGGGCACCTGCATTTGTGGATTTCTATTGCTAAAATTAAAGGAGAGGAAGAAAATTTGGACTACATGATCTTTAAGGTTCTTTCTAATCCAGAATCCTGTCTTTATATGATTTATTTAGTCAAAGTTCACTGCATTCTCTTCCTAAATACTGAAAATCCTCATTGAAAAGGTGATTAAAAGGATATCTGTGTAGGTACTGGCCAACAGAGTTGAGCTGCAACCTACAGATGCAACACAGGAATCCTAAAAAGTATCTAAACATTAAAGTACCTGGAGAGCACATTTTAAATTAATATTTATATTTATATACAGGTGCATGCATATCTGATTATAAAAGTAAGGTGTGCTTATTATAGAAACTTTAGAAAATCTAGACAGTTATTTCTAGTCCTTTTCAGGAAATTTTTAAACAACTTGGAAATGTCCATTACGTACCATTTTGATTTTTGGTTTTTTTTAATTAAATATCTTGTTGTAACA